>JAULKJ010000001.1:6646501-6657005 GCA_032355405.1 Rubia balearica
TCAGGTGGGATCATTGTACAAGGGCTGCGGTGATCCCACCACTCCTGGATGGCCTAGTTCTGGGGAATGTGAGAGACGATGAGGTGGAGAAGGGAGGTGATGTTCCATTGAAACCTTCATTGCCGATTTCGTGGGCAGGTGGTCACACCATTCTCAGGTCTGTAGGTGGACAAATTGCAGATGATGACTGGCAGGGAGGGAGGGATCGTGCTCCAGTTTACAGAGTTGGACCTGGACCAGGAATCGTAAATCTTATAGTTATACAGTAAGCGTTCCACATCTTAGAAAATGTATCATGAAATTCAGTTTGAAAGCATAAGCAGATGTTTAACAAGTTTGAGTTTCTCAGGGAAATCGTCATAAGAACGATCCACAATGTCATAGGATATATTGAAGGTGAAGAACCTGATCGGTATGTTTTCAGCCCTTCAAACCATTACAATCCTGCAAAGAATATACAGTAATCCATAGTTACAGCTATTTTTGAGAAAGGAAAACTTACATGCATCCACCGAATGGGAAGGAAAAGAACGATAGACTGAGACCGAAACCAAATCCATAGAACAATAATAAGGTAACAAGTGACTCGCGTTTATCTTATAAGTAATGGAAATGTTCCAGATTTATCATACTTGGGAACCATCGGGATGCTTGGACATTTGGAGCCGTCGATCCAAATAGTGGCACAGCTGCCATACGTGAGGTGTAAAAACCCTGACACTAATTCATCATCTTCGACATACATCAAACGTTGTGAGGAATAAAAGTTAGTCTGATACTATGAGTATTGTAGGTCGCGAGTAGGATGAGGAAGCTGCAGTTAAAAGGGTGGAGACCTCGACGAACCATAGTATTTTGTAGCTGGGATGCCGAGGAGTATGGCCTCGTTTGTCATTCCAACTCTAGATTCCACACACATACACATACAACACTATGCACCGTCTCCTCTTGGTGAACTTGAGAACCATTTCAGTAAGATTGTTGCAAAGACTTTATATGTTCACCTACCAATACCATCTTCTTCAGATAGGATCAACAGAGTGGGTTGAAGAAAATAGAGAAATGCTAGCATCACGAGCTGTCGTGTATTTGAATGTTGATATTGCAGTTGAAGGAGTTGGATTTTATGCCTCTGCATCACCACAGCTCGATGAACTACTCATCGAAGCTACTAAGCAGGTATGCTCATTAGAAAGATAACGAGACAAAATTGTGTATTGTACGTGCATATAAGATCACAGCATATGGCTAATCTGGTAAGGGAAACCAAACACATCATATTAGAGTAAATAATTTAATTTTCAATCTTTTGAAAATAATGCTATATGGCCTTTCAATAAACAGATCGACGTTGACACTTGTGATCATTTTTTATGAATTTCCATTGAAGGTGCAAGACCCAGATAACACGTCGCAATCAATCTACCAGTCCTGGACGAGCTCAACAGTAAACCCTGAGGTAAGAATTGAAGATTAGTTCTTTTCTGTTTCAAATTCAAAGCAGAGTGAGTTATATCCTAATTTTCAAACATTTTTTTCTGGCATAATAACGAGAAGGGTTTGAAGATTGGGAGGTTAGGAGGAGGAGGATCAGATTATGCTGCCTTTGTACAGCATATTGGTGTTCCATCAACTGATATGTCTTTTGGAGATGGTAATGGCTTTTCCTTTTTTGTTGCTGGCAATATTATATCTTCAAGCCAGATTTCCTTTTATTAACTCACTAAGACATCACGTTCCTGAGAACCATTCGTTTTCTTTTTTCTGGTTTGTTATTTCTTGAAGCCAGGCATGGTATGTTGTTATCAACCAGGACATTAACTTCATCAGTACCTTCTAGCAATTCCTTCAACATTCACCTTCTTGCTTCCATAAGAAAGAGACCAGGCCAAAAGGAGATTGACCAATAGGTTTAAAGGGTACAATTTTCAGGAAAAGGCAATTTATAAAAAGAACAAGCCATTGGAAAAAAGCCCATAAAGAGTGGACAAAGACTTGAAAATTTAATTATATTCAATAATTCATGAAAGGAAGTTGATATTTTGTATAGAAGAAGTGATGTAGAACTATACACAGCTTCAACATTGAAGCAATACTACCAAAAAAGTACAGTTAAAAGATGTTACCTTATTCTTGCTAATGAGGAATCTTCAAACATGTCGCAGAAAGGGGAAACTTAAAACGGCCTCATACCTCACCTTGACTGCATATATGAGCACTCTCATACATATAATGCACCAAGCAAAGGCCTTCAAAGCGTCACACAGAAGCAATCAAGAGCCATAGTCATGTCAGAAGTGTCAGTACGAAAAAAACAAATACTCCCCCTTTTCCAATGCGAAAAATCTCAAACAAGACAATAATGAAGCTTACAGAAAAAAATTAAAGATGGACAGGACTATGTGTTGTGTAGAGATTGACACCATGCATTCAACAATGGAGGAAAATTTGCAATTTCAAGCAAGAAAAGAATGGAGAGCTTTCAAACTTTATTTTAAATTGCAATTCTAACAATTCAAAAGCATGCACTTAAAACTTGTCCAAATTTGCTAGCAACCTGCAGCCAATCTTTTGGGTAATGCATGTTCACTGAAACTTAATCATGCATAAATTTAACATGTCTATAACTATCTTTAGCCTTACCAAATAAGTATGCATAACCTGAAACAAATTCCCAGAACATGCTTTCAACAAAAGATCAATCCTGCTATTTGAAAATCATTTGTCACTTGCAGACTACCCAGTGTACCACTCTCTCTATATGATGACTTTACTTGGATGAAGAAGTTTGGCGACCCAATGTTTCGCCGGCATGTAGCAAGTTAGTCATACTTTTCTACTATGCATTAGAACATATCTTGTGTATGTAAAAGTTTAATTCCATACTGTACTAAGATGTTTCCACTTTCCATCACATGGGACGGAGGTAGTAATATATACACATGGTTGAGGTGAACAAAGGGTGATGAACACATGGTTGGACTCCTATATGATGATACTATAAGGGAAGAGGGAAGAAGATCATTTTTCTCATTAATTCTAGCCCATCTAGCTTCTAATATACAGTATGTGCCTAATTCCATGCCTGCCTTCCTGTGATATTGAAAACTGTAGTGTAGTCTCACCTTTCCTTATTATCCAACAAAGGTCAGAGGTACACAAAGTGCATCAAATTTTATGTCTATCATGACAAGAAGACTAAAGCATCAGAGTATTTGCATAGATCTTCTACATAGTGTTTACAAATTGAGCTCCATTACTATGCCCTGGTACTATTTGCTTTTTGGGAACAGAGTGGTGTAAGCATAACATGCTACTGCCAGTAGACATTAAAGCAACACTCATACTCCAGACAAGCTTTGGTTTCATGCATCATAATTGTAGCACTTATTTTCTAAAACCAATACCACTGAAGTATCGAATCTTTTCACCCATTGCTGCTCTTAATCATCAGTGGCAAGCATTTGGGGTCTGGTTGCCCTCCAGCTTGCTGAAGAAGAAATTTTGCCTTTTAACTACCTATTCTATGCCAACGAGTTGCAGGTACGTTTCTATTATTAAATGTGAAAAACAAAAGGTTGTTTCAGCCTCCTTTTGTGCCTAACAAAGAGTTGCCCTAATCAAGGTTCATTTCATATTTTAAAACAGAGAAGTCCAGAAGACCTGAAAAAGGAGTTATTGTACAAGGGCATAGAACTTCCTCCCTTATTTAGCTCAATCAAAGAACTCAGAAAATCAGCAATCAAAACAAATAATGAAATAAAGGTGCTCACGCAATTCTAATAATCAAAATCTAGCTAAAGTTTTTCCCCATGTTTTTTTTTTGAAAAGTGCAAAATTCCTCAGGCATTACAAGAAAAAAAAGGCTGGGTATCTGCAATGAAGAAGAATGACCACCACAAAGTCAGAGAGTTAAATGACAGACTAATGATGGCAGAACGAGCATTCATTGATCGTGAAGGACTTTCTGGAAGGCCATGGTTCAAACATCAGGTAAGCATCAACTGATCATCAAGTTCTTGCCCCCTTGATTCACCATGATGAAATTTCACAATCTGCTTTCTGAAATTTAAGCAGTGAAAGAAAGTGTCTACTACTATATAAATGAAAAGTATATTTCAAGAAAGAATATTCGATCAGAATGTCTCTAGTTTGAAAATTCAGCGACATTCATTTGCACATAAGCTAACTAAAGGTTAATGTCTGATCAGATATATGCACCATCCAATCACGATGACTATGGTTCTAAGTCCTTTCCTGGAATATTTGATGCCATTGAAAAGGCAATGACCCTGAATACCAAGGACTCCTGGAAACTTGTACAGCATGAAGTCTGGAGAGTGTCGAGTGATTAAGCAGGCATCTCTCGTCCTTGAGGGAGAACTAACATGAACTATTGTACCATTGAGCCAATATTTTCTTTCTAACTTTATGATAATGGCCAAACACTCAACTAGGTGTGCATGCTTTAGCTCTAAAAGCTCTGTGATGTTGCAAACGGGTGAAGTTCCTACTCCTATAAAGTTGCCATTGTTTTATTAGTACCTGAAGTTGGAAACTCCTAAGATCATTCTTCCACCACAAATTGAGCTAAATAGTAAATATGTATACTAAACAATCTTTTAGCTCCTTTTTATTCTTCTAAATGTTGGCTGATAGTAAATGTAGAAAAAGAAATCTCATGTCATAACAACCACAGTTGAAAAACCAAAAAACTTACAAATACATTTCCAAATTGCTCAGAGGTTGAGGAAACACCTTTTTACCCAGACAATATCAAGACAACTAGAATTTCTCAATATCATAGCTGAGACCCGCATACTACCTCTGCTATTGAAATAAAACTAAACTTCACACTTAAGTGTAACAAAACTGTAGCAATATTTTTTTCCATGGTTGAGTGATGTAAACTAAAAGTGAAGTTCACGAGGAGCGCATGAAATAAAATTATACTTTCATTTAAATATAGGAATAACTATCTGGCTCGGTACTCTTATACCCATACTTGTACAAGTAAAAAGTATAAAGCAGTCAGAAACATCAAGCTCAGCAACCCAAAGCTCTATATACTACTTTATGAAACTACTGCACATGTGATTTCTAGTCAATAAATAATATGTACAATTAAGAACTATAAGCTTAAGGTCTTCTACTTCCAAACCTTAATAGCACCATCCCTACTGCTTGATATCAACAGTCTCTGGTTGAGCTTAACAGATGCCAAAGAAAGGATGGAATCTCGGTGGCACCCTGCTGAATCAGTTGCAGCAGCAGCTAAGATAGTCTTTGTGGTCAACCTCATAGTCAGAGGTCGTTTCCTGGTCTCCTGTTGCAAGAAAAATGGACTAAATGTCAGTCACCGTCATGCATACAGAGCATCTAGATCTGATCCAATCATCCACCATGTCAAGTCTTGAGAAGTATAAACAGAAAAATGCCAGGACACACAAAAACATGTAATCCCGCCACTCTTAGGTTCTTAACCTCCCTTATTCATCAATGCAGGTGCTGTTGTGAGGTAGTTTTTGCTACAAGTAGAATGATAAGAAAGCACTGGCACTATTGAAGTGCACAAATAACTTTTTCCATTTATGATACAGAATGGCAGAAAATCAAAGTAAAGAAGGGTAGCAAAGAGTAACCAAGCAACTGACATACCTGCACAACTTGCATGCCGAAGCTAGATTTTGTCTCAAATATATCATCATTTCCAACTCCTTTTATAGATGGTCCACAAACAGAATAACTTCGATCGGGGCTGAAAAACACGGGGATTAGGGTCAATAAACATCAAGTAATAATCATCAAAACAGTAAACTTAGAAACATACCGAGAATAATCCCAGCATCAAGTAATGATCAAAAAAGTAAAACTTAAAAACATACCTCGAATGATCCCAGCGGCGAATTTTCAAGTCAGTACCCCCTGTTAACAAATCGCCACCTGGTAATGGCAACAACGAACGGATACCAGACAGGCGTTGAGGAGGATCATTGAGCTCATCTATTCTATACTTTATATTGACATTGCGTCTTAAATCTGATTGTCCAGTTCCTTTGCCAGATGGCCTGGCCAATGCCCAAGGTGAGTCAGATGCTTCAGTATCTGTTTCATTATTGGCTATCCTCAAGACCTGCCAAGTAAAAAGAAAATCAATTAATTCAGAGGCCTTGTAAATAATAGCATACGAATCGACATGATTGGTGCTGACACCTGACAGTTGCCATTAATTAGTTTATGCAACAAACACTTTCACATATTATATGTAGAGCAAATTCTAAGTTTTAGAGTTTTATCTCAAGGCATTCTCATTTAACCCCATGTGACTCGCGTCCCCTTGGACACTTCACTACAAATGAATCCATTCGTACTAAACATGCAACGCTAAAGGTAAAATGTACAAAAAAATTGTTAGTTGAAGTATAATTCCAATCAGCTAAAACCTATTGAGTTGCCTATATAGGGCAACATTAGGCATTCAAAGGCACCAGATTTATTAACATAATTTATTCAGTAAAGTTACCTTGTGGCAGCTTCCATCTTCAGCATTCCATAGAGAAATTTCATTACAACCAGCTGCAACATAAACCAGAGGTCTGGTAGAGACAGAAAAAGAGGTACCCGAAGGAGGAAGAAACAGACACATATTTTCAATTGGGCAAGAAAGGGAGTGTTGCCAGGAATTGACTGGTATGTAAAACCTCAAATCCCACAAAGTAAGCACACCTCTTGAAGACCCAGAGACAAACCAATTCCCGCAAGGGTCTACAACCAAAGAAGACACGTATCCCTCATCTGGAACCACTTTCGAGTTCCAGACACTGGACAGGGTTCGTGTATCCCAAAGATGGATTCCACTATTTTGGGAGCTGTACAAAATTCTTTTGCTAGCACCGCCATCAGAGGGGTAGTTTAAAAGGGTTAATATAGCACCTTCCCCAACACCTTGTCGCTTTACATCAGCAATACCTGAATATTTCTCAACAAAATTACCAAGTCCCCTGGATACATTTTCAACAGTAAACTTGTGAATAGTCCCATCACAAGCTCCAACAACAACCTCGGCAGAACCAGGGACCACAGCAGCACACAAAGCTCGACTCCCCCCTAAGGAATATGTTAGCCTTGACCTGAATGAGATATCCTTCTCCAACCTTTTAGAATCCCAAACCTTAACTGTAGAATCTTCAGATGCACTAACAAAAAAGCTATGATCAGTAGAAACAGCAATGTCATTAACAGCAGCCTGATGCTCTTGGAGATGTGCAACCAAAACCCCCCGAGGCCTCCAACCTGAATCTGGAACAATCATGCTTCGACTATAAGACTTTGATTCAACTCCCTCGGTTGAAGCAGATTTACTTTCCATTTGCGGGGTACTCCTCTTCTTTGTTGAACCAGATACTCCCAGTTCCACAAACTTGCTGGACATAAAAGCTGTTTGATCCATTTCACGATCTTCAACTTCATGTACAACTCTTCGCAATTGTGTCGAAGCACCATTACTGTTGATTGAACTAGAGACAAACTTAGGAGCCGGAACTGAACTAGATAAGCTGAATGAGGCATTTACTGGATCCATCCATGGAAGGGATGCGGAACCAAAACCCAAAGAGCCATATGGTAAAGAAGAATCAGCACCTGCTGGAGAGTCTCCAACACTTTCATTATCAACTTTAAAGTAGTACAAAGGTATGCCATGTGATGATTTTTCCATGAAGCTATTCATGCCACTGGGTTGTGGTGACATAAAACCAGACAATTGCAATTTTTCTGAAGCATGTAAATCACCAGCATCTCCTGTAATAGAAGGATTCTGCATTAAATTTTCCAAGGAAGTTGAATTGATGACAATATCCTTGCAATCAGTAAGATCCAAGTGATCATTTAACCCTTCCAAAAATCTGTCATTTTGGAGATCTCTCAGTCCGTCAGACCAGCATGCCACCCGATCAAGTTCCATTACTCTTCTCTGATGGAAGTCCACCGTTTCTGAATCTTTTGCCTGTGAAGATGTGTTGTACCATATCTTTCGCTGTCTCTCTAGCATGTCAGAACTCCTGGCATTTTCCAACAGATGGTAATATAACTCCCTTGATACTGGTGCCTTTAGGCATGAAAGAAGAGCCTTTTCTGAGGCTAAAGATGCTGGTTGTCGGCGAAGGAATTGACGTATAAGAGGGACAAGGAAAACAAATGAATCTACAGCACCCAATTTCTCACTACTAGCTGCAATGAAGGTGACATTTGACCTCCTCACCCACTGACTAGGATAACACAATAATGGAAAAGCATGCTCTATCATTTCAAGCAAGATTCTTTTCCTTAGAAATCCACTTTTGCATAGAATAGCTAAGCAGTCCAAAGCATTAACAATTACAGCTTCTGACGTGTCACTCAAGGCCTGCTCAATGTAAGGCAAAAGATATTCCTCCACACTTCGGTGTCCAACAAAAAAGCACACATATACAATTTGTCCATAGAAAACAGCCCTCAGTTGTTCATCTCTATCATTAAGGAAAGCAGGGAGGATGGGCAACAAAAAATCATTGCTCTGCCTCTGCCCAAAAAACCAACAAAGGTTGCCAATGTCATGCAAGAGAGCTCTCCTAATGTTTGGAGTTTGCTTTGGGCCCATGACAAGTTCTTGAATGACATCAGCAATTGATTTTCTCAGCTGTGCAAGCTGAGAATCACTGTGTAGAGTTTTTTTAACCCCAGGTGTATCATTGGATGCACCAAGTGACTTCTGAGGTGATTGTGATTCACTGAGAACTCCTGCCTCCCTCAAACTTATTGAGTGTATCAAAAATCCATAGGCAGTGAGTGCCAGCTTAGATATATTACTTGCATAACATATCCTTACACTTTCCTCTGGATCATCAGGTAGCATGGAAAGCATTGGAAGAATATATTCAGGAAATATTTTAGCATCACTTGGGGGGAAATCTCTGACCAAGGGAAGAATGTCACAAATAGTTTCGAGGGCAGCACACCGCACAATTGCTGCTGGATCTGAGAGCATTGCAATTACATATGGAAGCACACGCTGCAATCGATCTTCATCATCTATGTACAAGGAACATGACTTTAGTAGAAGTACAGCCCCTCTCCTCTTAAATGGCAGCTTGACATTCCTTATACATGAGCAGAGCAATGAGGCAATCAGAACCATTCCCTCGCAGCTCATGATACTTTAGGCAACTGCAGAAAAGGCATGCCAAAAGTGTCTGACTGGTTATCATAATCTGACATTAATGAATTCAAATTAGGGGTAGTTATCTTCCGCAGGAAAGGATGGTGATTTCTGTTAAACACATTGGAGATCATCTGAATTAGCTCATCTGGAGATCGCATATCGCATTGATTCAAGCTTTGAGGATATGCATGACTGGCTTCATTCAAAGGCTTCACAGCTTGACTGGGACTATTTTGTTTTACATTCATGAGAAGGTTACTGACATCACCAAGAAGATCAAACCTATCCAGCCTTGAGCTCCTATCCATCTGTTCTTTTGTGCTAATGGAATCTTTTTCCAAATTATTTTGCAAGGATTCATTGACAGCATTTAAGTTACAAATCTGACCAGAAGTGTTCTTCTGGGGTACAGAATTGTTCATCATTTGTCTAAGAGTCTCCTGAAAAGACCCTTGACATATCGTCACCTGCAGCAGACAGTCAAGCACATGAGTATTGATGCTCAAGTCAATGGTCACTGAGATCAACATCACAGTTCAAATTTCTAACTTACCCTTGCATCGCAATAATGTGGATTTAAATAAGAGTATAAATCGTGAAGGAATGGGGAGAAATAGCAAGGGAACACAACACCAGAGAAGTTCTGCAGGTATCCCTCGGCCGAGAAACGAGACTCCACATCCAATTGAATCATATGAAGTATCATCTTGCGGATTCCTGAATCATGAATCTTGATCCAAGCAAGGTGATCAAGACCAACAAAGAGTAAAAGTTAATGTTGGGCATCCAACAGATGGCAAATAAACTCTAGAAAAACAACCAACCACCAGTACTTTGTAATCTGTACGGGGAAAATCAAATCACGTGATTGGAACAGTGGTAAAACAATAGGCAGTAAAATTATCTTGTGACTCAAAACGAAGTTAGAAAAAGGGGCCTGAACAGGACTACCTTCTCCAAATGTTGGCTAGGATCATATTGTCCTCTACGATAAGCATGCAGTTGAGACAACTCAAACAAGGGCTGACCTTCAAGGAAGAGCTCTGCAATCACACACCTGAGATAGCCAGTGGTAAGAAAAATCAATCAAATCCATTAAATCACACAGCGGCAGATTTTTCCAAGGAAATGAAGAAATCTTGACATTTATGTGAAGATTATATAGCAGCAAGGAACATTATTTTATCAATGACATTTAAATCTGAAGACAGGTGTCATAAACTGAGGAACCACCAGAACATCCAAGTAATAAGATTACGTTTTTTTTTTGACAACCTAGGTTGTCATGTCACCTTATGATAGTAC
>JAULKJ010000001.1:6689522-6703969 GCA_032355405.1 Rubia balearica
TTTGAAGCATATCCAAATCCCATAAATAAAGGGATTTTCCTTATCTCATATATCCCATAATATTCCTTCAATTCCAACTCCATAAATGTAGGGATTTACCATAAAATCACAATGCTTCCATACGGCATAAACAATATTATCTTGCATAATCTCCAATTTCCATATATAAAGCCGATCAATATTTGTTCCGTAATAACTGATTTCGGTATATGTTCCAACATGGTAAGTTTATCTTCTTTACCATAAGTTCACAAATTGTCAATCAATTCATTCATGAAATAAACGTGTCTTTACCATCTTTCCAAATTAACCATCACACGTGACTTTATAGTCTTCTTGTTGTAAATGTTACCCTCCTGATCTTCATATTCCTCTTTAAGATCTGGGTGCCATTTATTAGCCCATTTCATGCTGCAATAAGAAGCATAGCATAGCAGCAACAAGGTCACTGATAAGTTTAAATGCCATCCCAAGGAAAACTTGACAGCATGCTTCTGAAGAGATGGGAGAAAATTAAGCACCGTGGAATGAAAATAAGAAATTTATGCACTTACATCAATAGATGTGATCTCATTGAAATTCTTTGTATTGGGAATGCCAAGGAATCTCATTCCATGCTGATGTCTCCATTCCTTGAAATGCCGTTCGTAAGCCCTGCGTCCCCAGTAACTGTAATTCCCACAAATTTCACACTTGAATTCCTGCCAAAAAATTTAGAATTTCCTGTTAGATACGTCCTTGGAACAAGTCAATCAAGCTATAAAAATAAAAAGAGAAGAAACCAAGCACAGTCAGAGACAAAAAAAATGCATATTTTACTTCTTCACAAAGGTAGCATCCACTTGTAAGCCGAGTGATTCTTGAAAACATCAATTTCTTCTTATAAAATGTTACTTATGGAGAGATGGTACCTTATTGAGCAAAAATATCTGTATGCTTCCAATATTATGAGGTATATTTTCAGTACTACGGGTTTTGCAATGAAGGAAAGAACTAAAACTCTACTCCGCGTGAAAGGGAAAACAATCCTGTGCAAAAACTATAAGTCATGTTTTGTCAAACAAAGAATACATGAGCTCTATTTGTATTACCTGACCAAGCCATGAAGCTTGTATAACCAGTATGGCATTGGCTTTCCATCCCATCCCATAGGCATCTTTAAGGGACTATAAATCTGCTGATCCTCATCATCACTCTCAGATTCTGCTTGTACTTCATCCTGATTACATATATCAAATTAAGTCATATTTTTGTAAGGAAAATCTGTAATATGAATCCAAAGTAAGTAGATAGTATTCCAATATAACAAAAGTACATTTAAATTCATAAGACTATTCTTTTGGATTTGCTCACAACGTCGCTCGGTTCTGGTTCAAAACACAGTTCTTTCTTTCTAGGTTTTAGTAGTGATCATTCTAGACTAAAATGCAAGAACAAAAGAGTTACGGTGGCAGAGAGGAATAATACATGGAATAAGAAACATCTCTGATAAGAGTTGTTAGGACAAATTTGACTCGTCATAAGAATGCATTATGATTTCGTTGGATAAAGATCTACTCAGAGTACAAAACACTTTAAAACTTCTTACACCTAAAGGTTAGATGATACCTAACTTTTTGGTGCTATATGTTGATTGTGCAACGTTGTACTGCAATTACAATTCCTGTCTTCACTACCACCAATATTATTAGAGGAGGATGCACAGTGGATACAAAGATGCCAAAGCAAGATCACAAAACAAAACGTGTAGTAGGAGAACAGCTACTGAGAATATGTCACCCATTGGAAGAAGTTGTTTCACCACATATTTGCTTATGTTGAAAGGTTGTTGGCAACTACCTGTTATAAAGTCGTGAAATATGACATAAGAAATCAATTCTAGCTCAAGCAAACAAAAATGAAAACCAGACAACAATTACATCTGGACATATTCACGGTTTCAATTCACTTCATCAGTTCTAATTACATGGTCAACGTAACTGGATCTGACTAATCTCTTGTGGACTAGTTCATGAAGTGAGTTGTTCCAATTTTGTTGTAGGTATATTTAGTTTTCCCAAGCTTAAACTTTTTTAAAATTTCTATATTGGTAATTCGGCGTGGGTACTTTTACTCGCGACCACTCACCCAACACAATAAGACATGAAGTTTGGTGATGGTTAGATCAAAATTCTGTTGATGTAATTATAGGTCGGTCGAAAGAAAACCAACTTGATTCAATACTAAATATATTTTGAAAATTGAAAATAAGTGTATAGCTTGAATCAAAACTCGACCCAAAATTCATTAGCCACTTCAAATGGTTGGATTGTACGTCATATGTTCAACAACCCATCAAACATTTGATATCTATTGAACAACTTGTTTTTTAAAAAAGAGAATGGAACGGTTACATGTAATTCGCCATACAACTACACATACAATACGTACACATTCTTGATTTTTGTATTTTCCGGATTGAAGTTTGAACACTCCTTAAGTATAAACTACCCATAAGTCAAATACACTATAGATTTGAAGTAATTCCAATCACGTGTCATGCTTTCTTTGCATCCATTGGGCTGTGCTTTCTTTATCCACTTTTTATCCACTTTTATCCTACGTGTCATGCTTTCTTTGCATCCATTGGGCTGTGCTTTCATTTTTACTATTCTGGGACCAGTAATATTATATTTGGTTAATGGAAGATTATAAAGTAAATGAGGGGAAAAATAAGCAAAAAAAGTGAGGTGGTGAAGGTTGAAATGGTTTGGGAAGGCAGAAATAAAGGCGGAGAATGAATGGCAAATAAAGCATTTCCATTCCCACACCATTCAATTAATATTTACTCTCCATGTCTCCTTTTATTTCTCCCTTTTCTACACCTCCTTCACCAAAATACACCCACTGCATCGTATCGCATACGTATATATCTGTATTATATTCCATTTGAGAATTGTGTTGGGTGAACACAATAATACAGAACATGTCGTGGCAAAGTTATGTGGATGAGCACTTGCTGTGTGACCTGGATGGCGGAGGCCACCTCTCCGCCGCCGCCATTCTTGGCCACGACGGCTCTGTCTGGGCCCAGAGTGCCAATTTCCCTCAGGTCCCACCTCTTTATTCTATCACATTCTCTGTTCCTATTTCGTTTCAGTGTATACCCAACACTTTTTATTAGTTGATTTTTCATTCATAAACAAAAGCGATATTAGAGTTCGGTTAATTGCATGGAGCCAATGAACATGTAGAAAATTGCAAGATAATAACATACAATTGATCCCAAAATTAGCCAATACTTTCTATCCCATTTCAAACTAAAACGATAAGTTATATCTTGTACTCTCTCTATCTCATTTCAAACTGTAATTTAACTATTCATTTAGTCAATATTTTCTAACTTTGATTGTAAAATTAAATTTGTATATAAGTGTACATTTTATTATTTAATACATTTTTATATTCGTTATGATGTATGTTTTCAAAATATTAAATTTTCATAAGTTTTAATTATCCGTAATGAAAGATATTAAGGATAAAATATTTTTCAAGTCAACTGATAAAATTCAAAGTGTGGAGTTTGAAATAGAATGGAGGGAGTATGGTATTTTGTATGTGTACTTTGATTATATATAACACACACATATGTAGAATTGTATATCCAGTACACAAAGTCAAAACTATGGGTGATCATGGGTCGGGTCGGGTCTGGTCTAATAAGACCCAGACCGAACCCTAAGAAAATTTTGTTAGACCCAGATCCGACCCGGACCCGTAAGGTCTAAAATTTTTAGATCCGTACCCAGACTCGATGGGTTTAAACGGGTATTGGATCCAAAACGGGTTCTAAATGGGTCTAATGTTCTTTTTTCACTAAATAAAATATATATTATCTTAAATGCAAATATTGAAAGTTCAATATGTATTAGAATGATTTTTTCAAGATAACAAAATATACAATAAATATTATTTGTGGAATTTGAAATAAAAATACAAAGAGAATATGAAAGTATTTTAGAAATTTGGGTAAAATTATATATAGTAAGACTTATATGGGTCTACGGGTTGGGTATGAGTTTTAGTATTTTAGACCCGAATTTTTATCTAAAAATCCAGACCCATACCCAGATCCGAATTCGATGGGTCTAAATTTTTTATACTCATACCCAACCCAATGGATTTAGACCCTGTGAATCTGGGTCGGAATCTAAACCCATGATCATCCCTAGTCAAAACCTTATAATCCCTCCCTCCAACTTCGGAATTCAATGAATTTATTTTCTGTCAGTTAAAGTTAGTAATTTTGATCATATATTTATGAGCAAGACTCTCATGACACAAAATAAAGCGTGGGATTGGTGGCTTTAAATGGGCCGAGCCCACCTTATATTGTTGTGACCCATTTTTGTTGTGGAGATCCAAGGTTGTTTACCTACGAATACAAAATATACCAACACAAGAATTTTTTTTTAAAATTATAGAAAGTACCCCATATCATCTTTTATCTTTAAATAATTGTATTTTACCCTTCGTCACCATCTCACCGGATGAGACCGTGTTACCTTAGTTTTTGTATATATGATGTATAACAGCATAAGTAATAATATTGTGATTTCTGATCTTATTTAATATTATGACGACACACGGTTTCTTTTTCTACCTATTAACAGGTACTCCCTCCGTTCAATTAAATTTGTCGCATTTTTTTTGGCACAATTTTTTAGAATATGCTATTTGTATGGTTTAAATTAAATGGAAAGAAGAGAGTATAATAAGTGGTTGATATCACGTTAAAGTATGCTACATTTAGAAAGTGACAAACTTAATTGAACATCAAAAATTGGAAAGTATGCCACGGATAGTTGGACAGAGGAGTAGCTTGTTTCTATGAAACCATGAAATGGGGTTAATTGAATTTTGAAGTGGAATTGAAGGAGAACTCTGGGCTTAAAATAAACAATCTTATAGTTGCCTCTTTTAACCAAGAATTTCGAACTATATATAGTTAAAATTATATAATTTAGAAATTTGGGTAAAATTATATATAGTTAGGTTTATATGGGTCTACGGGTTGGGTCTGGGCCTTAGTATTTTAGACCCGGACCCTGACCCGGACCCGTATCTAAAAATGTAGACCCATACCCGGCACGTATCTTAAAATGTAGACACATATCCGGACCCATATCTAAAAATGTAGACTCATACCCAGATCCGGATCCGATGGGTCTAAATTTTTTAGATCGATACCCGACCCAATGAATCTAAACCTTGTGAATGTGGGTTGGGTCCTAAACCCATGACCTTCCCTAGTCAAAACCTTATAATCCCGCCCTCCAATTTCAGAATTCAATGATTTTTTTCCTGTGGGATTGGTGGCTTTAAATGGGCCGAGCCCACCTTATATTGTACTTGTGACCCATTTTTGTAGTGGAGATCCAAGGTTGTTACCTACGAATACAAAAATATACTAACACAAGATAAATTTTTTGAAAATTATAAAAAGTATCCTATATCATATCTCATCTTTAAATAATTGTATTTTACCCTTCGTTACAATCTCACCGGATGAGATCGTGTCACCTTAGTTTTTGTATATATGATGTATAACAACATAAGTAATAATATTTTGATCAGAGAGTTTTTGTATATATGATGTATAACAACATAAGTAATAATATTTTGATTTCTGATCTTATTTAATATTATGATGACACGCGTTTCTTCTTCTACCTATTAACAGGTACTCCCTCCGTTCAATTAAATTTGTCGCATATTTTTTTGGCACAAAATTTTAGAATATGTTATTTGTATGGTTCAAATTAAATGGAAAGAAGAGAAAGTATAATGAGTGGTTGATATCACTTTAAAGTATGCTACATTTAGAAAGTGACAAACTTAATTGAACGTCAAAAAATGGAAAGTATGCCATAGATAGTTGGACAGAGGAGTAGCTTGTTTCTATGAAACCATGAAATGGGGTTAATTGAATTTTGAAGTGGAATTGAAGGGGAACTCTGGGCTTAAACTAAACAATCTTATAGTTGCCTCTTTTAACCAAGAATTTTGAACTACATTAACCGTGCAGAAACTTTACAAATGCAGAAAACATTGTTTTTGTTTTCTAATCCAACAATATAAGAGAATGATGGTACATAGTGAAATGTGAATGCAGTTGAAACCCGATGAGTTCAAGGGCATCATGACCGATTTTGATGAGCCAGGGCACCTTGCCCCAACAGGGCTACATCTTGCTGCGGCAAAATATATGGTCATCCAAGGCGAGGCTGGCGCGGTCATCCGCGGAAAGAAGGTACTCCCCCGGCCCACTTTAAATTGTACAGCAATTGATATTTGGAAACTAGTTGTTAAGACAAATTCAACAATATAACATATGATAATATTGTTATCTGTATATCTATTCAAATGTGCTGTCAAACTTTGGAAAAAAAATAGTCTCACAAAAGTAGGTGGACAATTTAGTCCGGGACGAAGAGAGTAATCATGTTCGTGCTCTAAGATCTGAATCCAGCAAAAACTCGTGATGCACAACATTTGTGTTGGTTGTGCAGGGAACAGGAGGTGTTACCATCAAGAAAACTGGGCAGGCTCTCGTGTTCGGATTGTACGAGGAGCCGGTGACTCCAGGGCAGTGCAATATGGTGGTGGAGAGGCTGGGAGATTACCTCATCGAACAGGGCCTCTAGGCTGCCCTAATATTCATTCCAGATTCATTTGATCAGTCGATTTGTTCTCTTGTGATTTTTAATCTTTTTTACAAATTTTGAAACGTATAATTTGCGTGGAGTTTTGGCGCAGACAATAATTATGCTAAGAAGGCATCATAATAGGTTGTCATGTCCTCTTGTATTAGGATTTTGTTAATCAACAACGGATTGTTTTGTCATCAGTTGTTTGTGTATGTGTTCATAATATTTAATGTACCAAATTTTGAATGCTTTTTATTACTTAATAATTCATATCTGTTTTCTGTTACTTTTTTCTTCTATATTTGTGAGTTTAGATTTGTTTATTTTTTAAAAAAAATAAACCGTCTATGACGAGGATGTTTGGATATTTCACCGCTTTTATAGATCATATATGACAAAACTAACTACATATGAAAAATTACATGATATGCGTAACCTCATTTACACAGACACTATAAATGAAAATTCTAGAATAATGACCTAAGTGAAATTAAAAGGGCACATGTATAGGAGATAGAAGGTTGTCTACTATGGAACCATCCGACAAACTCGATGAGATCACACCAAACACAATCCACCAATAGAAAGTATCAAATCAACCGCTCAAACAATGATTCATCCACACTTCAAGAATGAAGACAATATAGCTCCTCCTCTAATAATCCGGATCATCTCCTTGGACCCGTTCTTTCTCATGTTTCTCTAGTAGGGGCGTAACGCCCGTTCCAGATCCCCAAAAGTATTCCTCTCAGCGTATAGGGGCATTTGTGCGTTGAATTGTCTCTAATTCAAACTCGTAGGATACCCTTAAACAGTCTAAAGACTAGTATCACTGACTAATCAGTTCCACCAGTCTAAAACATCCTAACTAACCGTAATCTACCAATCAATTTTACCCTTGCACAGAATCGCCAAAACTCTGTTATGTAACGAGTTTGACTCGAATTTCTCCTTTACCGTGTTTGGACATATAGATCGGAAGTCAATTAAGTTTTAATCCAAACCATTTTATCGACGTAAAATTCAAATGATGGAGAGAACCAAACAATCCAATTTTACACACCCCATTTTATAATAGTAAGCTACTGTGCTACGGCCCAATTAAAACCATAACACCATCAAAATCTAAACTCCTCCACTTTGTAATATCGTAGAAAAGAACTTCTCAAAAACCAATCCAATAAAATTCCGATGCATAGTTCCCAATCCATAATTATCTCCTCTGTGAGTTTAGACATTTCTTTGTTTTGGGTTAATTATGGTTGAATGACTTGAATGTTAGATATGTTGGGCATAGTTTCCACTAACTGCATCATCTCTCGGCGGGCTCCCTTCCTAATCAGCAATGATAAGCCACTCTACTAATTAAACAGCCCGGCCATAACTAGATCAATGAGATCCATTTTACCTTACTTAGTGTGGCATCAAATTCAGTGCCAACTACGTACCAATCAATGCTAATCATTAGAAATGTTTTAATCTTTCCCATTTTATTGTCGGATTTAGATAAATAATTTTGATGGAGAAAATTAAGCCAAAAAATAAAAATAAAAATGAATTAATGAAACTGAAAAAATCTCGACATGCAAATAGAAGAAAAAAAAGTCGAGACCTAAAATAACCCTAACCTTATGCTGAAAGTGCTAATATAACCCTGCAAAATGAGAAAGTATCAAAATAGTCATAACAATCTAACCCCCGATGCCGTTGACTTCAATTGTCAATGTAAGATTTGACCATATAGTAAAGAAGTGATGATTTTATCCCTAGATTTAAAAAAAGGAAACATATAAAAAAGAGAAAAAGGTGTTTTCAACTTATGGTGGAAAATATATTTTTGTCATTTCAAGTTTGGTCAATACCCAAATTAATGAGTCAATGTCGAAACAGTGGTAAAAGGTTATAACTGCATATTTTGTCATAAAGTTAGGGTTAATTTGTCACTTTCTCATTTTTCAAGGTTATAATGACACTTTCTATCTAAAGTTATGGTTAAAAGTACCGTACAAATTCCAAGAAAAAATTTCATTATTAGAAAATCATTTCAATAAAAAATGATAATGATAGAAAATGAGAAAGGGTGATTCATTTCTCAAAACCGCTTGAACTTTGAAATGAGAAAATTGATTTAAGAGTGTGCCAATATTAGGTGAACGGAGGATAATAACTTTGGAGGCTGATTTAGATGCAGAATCAGGTCTATTCATCCACGGAGGCCTGACCACATACCACCATGTTGATGATCTGTAAAATTACTCACCAAACTCCATTTCTACGCTAAAGACCTGCACCAGCAGGGACCCCTACTCTGGTCCCTCAATAATTTCCATTGCTTTACACCTTGTCCAGTTGGACTCAAGTCTGCTTCAAACTCAACTTACGCTTGCTAGACTGAACCTAAATTTATTGAGCTAAACTTAAGTTCATAAAATTGAATTGTATTATTTTGGAATTAAGTTTAACTGGATAGGAACTTACAACATTTAAAGTGTTCATAAGGAAAATTACATACGATCAACCAAATTACACTGAACATTATGCTCTATTTATAAGACTAATTAGGAGACACCATCATTTGAATATATTGGAACATTGGTGAGGGGCATAGTTATGGCTCAATGGATAAGAATATGAGTTACGTCTACGCAGTATCAATTATTTTTTTGATAGAAATCAATGATCCTAATATGGTATCAGAATTCAAGGTTGGTCCGACCAGCCAGATGACGCATACTCCCACTAATTGACCCATGTCTTCTTTCTATCCACGTTTGCGTTGTGTGCTGAATATTACCCCTGCACGTGAGAGAGCTTCCCACATTGGTAAGAGGCAGAGCTATGACTCAACAACAACACATCCATTTGAAAATAGCTCGGGATGCCCTGCTAAAAACAACCAACTTCAGCAGCAACAAAACCCAAGGAAGAGCCACCATAATCACACTTTCATGGACCAACAACCACATATAATAAAAAACATTAAGAGGAGAAGTGGTTTGATGTTGATTAGTCATAGTTTTGTCGTGATGGTTACAAACGCAGAACTCACTCCATATGCTCCGTTGTCACGGGACAAAAAACTATGAGCACAACTGTAGTAAAGAGATGCGAAAAGTATGGTGTTTTCGGCAACGTGCATTGTTTTTTCAAGTTGGCAAACAAATCCTGGTCATTTGATCTTCCAAATCAATGGAAGCACCAGCTCATGTTTGTGGATATTTTAGAAAGTAAAATCCAAAAAACGATTGCATGATTTAAGGAACTTGTTGCATCTTAGATACTTTGCTTCTCCTCAACCTCTCTTTTTTCTTTATATTCAAGTACATTTGTTTTCTTAACCCAAGAACAATATTTTTAGGGCATCTAGCCGGACACGAAGTATGGTAGATCATTCTCAATCTACTCCCTCCGTTCATTAGTGTTTGACACACTTTTTTACTCCATTTTCTCAAGGCATATTTGTCCATTAATAACTTTTGCTACATATGTTAATATCATGTAAAATTTTAATATTTGGAAAGTACATGCTATGAAGAATCTAACGATACCTCACATGATAATATTACTACTTATATATTACATGAAATTTATGGTCAAACGTGGCTTGAGAAAACTGACTAAAAATTGTGTCAAACTTAGCTGAACGGAGGGAGTAAGTGTATTTCAATTTTATTTTATTAAACTTTACTAATTTATATGGTTGACATTTATAAAATCTACTTTATGCGGAACATTATTAGAAAGGCGAATTTGAAGACTGGATTTTTTTCCCCTTCAGAAAGTGACATTTAGGTATAGAATTTAATGTTTATTTTCTAAAATTTTGGAGTCAACTCATAAAAGAAAATGAGAAAAAAAAGGACAGTTTTGGTACCCTCTTTTAGTTTAAACTACAGATTTCGTTCCTTTTTCTGCAAATTGTTTCCAAAACGTTCTCACTTAATAACGAAATGTTATCAATTTATTCCCACGTATTATTAGTGGATTTAGGTGAGTCAACATTGAATCGACTTTTCTAGTGGTGATAGTGTCACCATTGGGAAGTAGGGAATATGGAATGCCAGGACGATAAAAGAGACAGTGAGTATGATTGGATTGTTGATGTTCAGAACATGGAGAAGGAGTCAGTGGAGAAAAAAATGGAAGAAGCTAAAATTTTAAGAATTAATTTAACATCAAAAGTTGTTATATTATAATTTTTTAAATTTCGATATCTATTGACGGGTTGGTTGACTTCAATAAAAATGTGTTATACCCAATAAAGGAACCAATTGATAACATTTTGTAATAATTTTGTAACCTTTTAGATACAAAATCAGGAACCAAACATGTAATTTTGCCTAAACGTGCATTACAACACCTTAAGAAGAGTATACCATCCCGAGTCGTTCAAATTTTCTGTGGATTTATTCTCAAGTCGAGTATGGTGGGAGTAGTACGATTTTTCAGATCAAATTATAATTTGAAAATAGGTAATGGTGTAGCAGGTAATTTACATCGAACAGAAACACTTCATCTATAAATAGAAGAAGGAAAATAAATATATCTAAATAATATATGAGCACTTTTCTAAATTGGGGTAGTTTAAACTAAAATTTTCAATTATCTAATTTTTTTTCCTAACCAAAATCTTGCGGTTTGATTTGATTAAGGGTTTGTGCAGGACTTATTTGTACTGAATTTAAGTTATTGGTGTTGAGTTGAACTTATTTGTCAAAAATCGAAAATAAATAGCAAAAACATGTTTGGAGAGACATGAAACTGTATGAAACTGGACTGAATGGAGCGGAACTCGACTAGTGGATTGAATCGGACAGAACCAGAATAACCAAACAAAACCAGACTTAATTGCACTTGACTGAACAACATTGAGCTTGACTGAACTGGACTTAACAACGATGAGAAAGGATGGATCAAAATGAACTTAACCAATGTGAACCTAACTAAATAACACCAGAATAAACTAAATAGGACTGAAGTTGATTGGACTGAACCAAACTGGGGAAAAACAATTGTAGACTACATTGGACTGAACTTCTTTAAAATGAACCGAAATAAATCAGACTAAACTGGGTTTAACCAAACCAAATTTATAAACACAATTATATACATCTAACTATGGACCTGTTTGGCAGCGCTGTACTTATAAGCAAAACTGGCTTATTTTGAAAGCAGAGGGAGACCAGTTTCTACGTTTCCCCAAAAAATAGTTTCTTCTTTCTAAATAAGTTTTTTTTTTGCACTTTACCAAACACTAAAAAGTATTTTTCTTATAAGTACAATAACTTAAAACTCTCCCAAACTGAGCCTATATCCCCCGAACTCCTAAAAACCTAACACATCAAATACCCCTCACATATTGGGAAGGGGTTTTGATTAAATAAAAAGAAGAATCTAACCGTTATACCCTTCGACACGGCCATACATAACATAGAAATCACTGTTGTAAAGAGTAGATAATTAGCTAGAGAAGCGGGTGCAGTAGCGAAACTGATTGCAAAAGAGGGAAAATCGGCCACATTAAAATTACCCTCTGGGGAGGTCCATTTGATATCCCAAAACTACTCAACAACTGTCCGAAAATTTCCCTACCTTCCCCCTCTTCCTTCTTACTTCCCTCCACCGAGGCAAAGTCAAATCATCGTCGCCTCCATAGATTTTCCACCGCCACTATCGACCCCGCCCTTCCTTATCGTATTTTCCTTGCCCATCTTTTTCCCCGCCGTCTTCCGAACACACCCGCTTCCACCACTCCCCCGGCCCTTCCCTCATTGTAATTCCAGCACAGATATATCGCACCCCGCCATTACCCCGTCGCATTCTCATTGCCCTTATCGTTGCAACCTCACTGCCACTCACTCGTCGTTGTCTAACCGCCCCTCTCCCGCCTCTGCCACTCTCTTCGATCTAGACCCACCCAAGCCTTTCCCCATTGTAACCTAATCGGCCTTCCCTACCTCCCTCACCCTCCTCCAACCAGACTCCCCATCGTCGGCCACCCCCGCAATCCTACTTTACATTAATAATCATTTATGAAGTGTGCAGTGGTATAACTAGACAAGTTTGGAGCACTAACAAGAAGAGTGTAAGGTGCCAATAAGAAAGTGATTCTATGGATAAAAGTGATTAGGAGAAATGATGATTAATTTGGGTATTTTATTTCTAAAATTTTATGGTAATTGTATACTCCCTCCGTCCTACTATAAATTGCTTATTTGTTTTTTCACGGTATTCAATGAACATATTTGACCAAAAATATCTCTAGTTACTTATAATATTGTGGCATAAAAAATTGATATTTTGAAAATAGATGTTAAGATGAATCTAACAAGATCTCATATGATATTTTTATTAGATATAGATTATTTTATATTTACGATCAAAGTTTATAAAATTTGACTTTCAAAAAGTAATTAAGCAATTTATAATGGGACGGAGAGATTACATTATTTAATTCTAGACTTTTCAGTTAGTAACTTCCAACTACCAAGTAAACATATGATAACCAGTTGCAAAAATAATAATAAATCACAATGTTAAATTTAATTTATTGGTGTTGAATTATGTTGAAAATAATTCTAAAACAATGTCATGTTTTAGACCGACTAACCATTAGATGATATCATTTTATAATTAATGTAACTAATAGGATGATTTGATATTTTTATATATATCACAATGTATAAATAATTATAATTTAATGTTAAAACTTATTGAAGCGAGATATATCCATTAGTTCAAATCTACTACTCCCTAGCAGCTGGATTGGGGAGATGCTTAATCTAAAAACACACACCATTTTCTTACTGCAAATAGTTCAGTACATACTTGGCTAATTTGTCTGCCAAAACAACCAGATTTCTACTAAATTTTAAAAACCAAATTTCATAATAGTAAGAACAACAGCAGAGTATATCATCTAGTTCAGATTGAACATCACCAAGTCCCTTTCCTTGCCTGTTAACATGTTAATTGCCATCTGAGAGTCCGAGCAAATCCAAATGTGAAGGTTTTGGCACTTTCACGGTTCTGATTTGTTGATATTATCTAGAATTTATGGAGATTAGATTCTCGTTTTTATAAGAATTGATATTGTCAATCTATGTTTAGATCTACTTTGTTTCATAAATTGAGGGTAGTTATGTATTTTCATATATACGTAATGAACTTTTGGGTTGTGGTTATGAATTTTTCTGTTTTTTACATGAACTTCTGTTTATTTATTTATTTTTGTGTTTCTTTTGTTCTATTATTCTTTATGAATTTCTGAGTTTCATATTCGGGCCGGTGAGTTTATTCTCACTGGCTGGAATTTTTTTATTGATCACCTATTTACTAGTATCGGTATTTCACAACATAGGCACGGGTATTTCGAGCCCTTGAAATACCGGTGCCTAAGTGACCCGGTTTAAGAATGTAATTTCATACGCACCGGTAGTGCATACCAGTGATGGAATTCCAGCACCGGTATACACTACCGGCACCTGTGAAATAATTCAGCACCAGATGGAATTCAGGCATTGACGAGAAAGCAAAATGATCAAGAGCAAAGTGCATATATAACCCAATATAATTGAAGAAAGTGCAGATATAACCCTGCTATTTTGAAAAGTGCAAAGATAATCCTACATAATGAGATAAAGTGCAAATATAACCCTGTCCGCCAAACCACCGCCGGACCACCACCGGACCACCGCCGGACCACCACCGGCCGCCGCCGGACCGCCGCCAAGTCGCCGGAAAATTGTGATTTTCCGG
>JAULKJ010000001.1:6750476-6762127 GCA_032355405.1 Rubia balearica
CCCCCCCCCCCCCCCCCCCCCCCCCCCCCCCCCCACAAGCTAAGATGATCCTTCGGTTTTCCTTTTTTATTTTTAAAGTTTTTGTTTTTCTTAGGGTTTTCTGTTTTAACTCCTTATCAAAAGTTTACTCATAAAATATAGCTTAGTCATTGCAAAAAGCAACTCAATGCTACCATTAGGCCCATGTAATTATATTATTTTATCTTAACAAACAAATTGCAAAGTAAGATTGAGCTTCGATTAATAAACTGGATTAGCAGGATTATATATACTCCCGCCGTCCCATATTAAACTGCACAAAATTAAAGAGTCAAACTAAGAAAAATTTAGAGTACATATTTGAATAGATATATAAACAATATGATTGTTGTATGTGATACCGTTGACTTCTTCATAACAAATAGTTTCTAAAAAGTAAGTTTTTGTTTACCGGTATCATACGTAGTCAAATATATTAATGGTCAAACATGTGTGTTGGAGGTCGTGAAAAAGATTCTTGTGCAATTTAATTTGGGACGGGAGTACTTAATTACCATGTCATCTTAAAGTTAGATAGTACATGAGTTTATCAACAAAAATGAAAAAAACTGATGCATATGATCAGATTATATAATCATAGTTAACTTTAAAGAAACAACTTTTGACTGGTTTTTAAGACACTCTATATATAATATAAAGAAAGTTTTCCCATTTTTTACCTACACTATTACTATCTACTGTAGAATGACTTTAAAAGGCCACATGTTAATAAAAGTTTACAAGTAGTAAAATCAAAGAAAATGGACTTATTTATAAGGCATGGGGAGACGGTAACTTATTGGATAGAGGAAGAAAAAAATAATAATAATGTGAGGTAACTTTCGGGTCAAAAGTGGAAACTAACCTCTTTCATATCAGTAGATGTGCAACCCATAATGAGCTCTTCCAACCCAGAAGCAGACTGACCTCCAATTTTATGATGTTGCTGCTGCTGCTGCTGCTGCTGCTGTCAAAAGGAAGAAATCATTTAGAATAATTTAACAAACATAATCATCAGTTTTATCATGAATTGTCTACCAAATAATTAATTAACTTGACAAAGCTAAAATATATTATCACATGCCTCTATCTTAGCTGACAATACAACCACCCCTTCATTATGGTAATAAGTTAGTTTTTTACATATATCTGAAATTAATTACCCAAACAAAAAAGTAAAAATTTTATACCTGAAAATTTTCATTTTGCTGCTGGAGCATGAGCCTTGAGACGTGAAATGAGTCATCGTCAAGAATGACTGATGTGTGGTGGAGCGGTGGTGGAGTGATTATGGTTGATATCGAATGTGTGGGCCGCGTGATGTGAAACGCGTTTGTAGACATTGGAAGATGGTGTTGCTGTTGCTGTTGTTGCTGCTGCTGCTGCGGGTGGTGAGGTGGCTCGTGCGACACGATGTGTTGCCTTTGGTGATCGGAGATGTCACGCTCTTCGCACGTGACTGCGGCCGCTGCCATGGCCACCGAGGCCGAACCATGCTCTCCCATTCCACCCTGAAATCAAATCGACAGCCCATTAGTAAAGTAAATAGTTAATTTTTTATTAGTTACAGTTTAACCAGCATTTGTTATGGAGGGTGGATAAACAACTTGAGACTAATAGGTTTTAAGCTAAGTAGTTTTTGTCAAGCAAGTTATAGAGTAGTTTTCAAAGCTTCAAACACACGGCATTGCGTATGGGAAAAGCAACGTTTGAACCAATTAACCACAACTTTGATTGTTCTCTTCTCTCTATCACATGTCCTCACCATTTTACACAAATTCTTTCTTTGACTGTCACCCTTGAAAAAGCTACCAATTCTTTTCCACTTTATTTCCCCCCTTTAATAATCCGCATCCTAAGCTTATAAATATCAGTTAATAAACACATTTTTTTCATATTTTACTACTGTTCTACGTAATTTAACATAAAATGGGACACAGGAAAAGGAAAATTAAAAAATGCCATGTCCGCGGGGCATGAAATTTAAATTTTATATTTCGGTTGCTTAAAAACAAAGGTTGATGAGGAGTTGTCCAAACGAAACCAACTGATCTACTCTTTGACCATGCAATCATGACCAGATTAATTTTTTGCATTGTTGTCAGAAAGATGAGAGGAATTAATTAACATTAATCTGATAAAAGTGACAACTGATCAAGTAATTTCTGCAGCAAAAGCTTCTTCAGTCCATTTCCTAATTTTGAAAAACGGTTGTCAAAAGAAACCAACTTCGATGGGAATGGATGTAAAAATAAAACCTTAATTCTGGAACATAAACAATCTTAATTACGTCGAAACGTACGATGAAGAATCACAGAGAACTGATCATGTACCTCGTCAAAGCCCTTTCTGTAGTTCAGAAACCCAAACTGATCCGCTTTCAACTGTTGAATGTCCATAGCGCCATAACCCGACATCGCAGCGCCGACGGCGGCGGAGAGCTCGTGATCCCGGCTCATCATTTCCCTCGAAGAACAGCTTCCTCCGCCTCCGCTGTCTCTCCTCGCTAGACCAACATTATCTACATTACTCGCAATAACGCCGCCATCCATTGCGCTCGCATTCGAGCTAGTAGGAGTGGATCGCTCCGACCAGTTGCACTGCCTCGGCTGAGTCTGGTAGAAGATTTTGGACACCACAAGCTCCCCTTCCTTCTCCTCCTCGTGCTGCCCTAAATGGTACTGATGCATCACCCAATTGGTCTTTTCCGGCTTCCGATTCTTCCCGAAGTTGGTGTACAGAACCAGAATCTTCTTGCACCCCTTCTGCTTCCCGTTAACCATCACCGGCCGCGTTTTTCCGGTCTTGTGCCACCGCGTTTCGCCGCCTTGTAGATCGCATTCGGTTTGGATTTTCCTCCGCTTTCTTGTTCCGGTGGTGTAAGCCTTGGATGGCCTGTGGAAGAAATGCCTGCTCAGACCATCCCTTGTAACACCTGAATTCAGACAAAGATTTCGTTCACAACAACATATCAAAGTCGGCCGATTAGGTGCAACAAACCCTAGAATTCAAGAAACTAATTCACATCTTTTTCCAACTAAATTAGCTGCATCTTTTCAGCTAAAAGAAGCCAACAACTGAAACAAACAAACATTCTACACATGGTTTTCAGTGCCGGATTTCAGTAGAGCAGTAAAAAGAACCTGGTAGTTTCTCAGGATGCGTGTAGCAAATCCCATCTTCGCCTTCGATGGTGGGGATGAACTCATCAATCACAGGGTGAGATTTAGATTCTGTGTATTCAACCTTAGCTTCGAGGTGTTCTATCAGCTCTTGATCCGTCGGGTCGAACTTCACCCCGGCTGGTAGACCTACCCAGTCCTGCAGCAACAAAAACAAACAAGCGAATTTTTATACATGTGTATATAGTGGGATTCTTTTATCTCTTTTGATTTGATTCTTCGCTTTCGAAAATTGTAAGAGTGAAGCCAAGAATTAAAATACATATAAATTAGGCCGTACCGGCTTGCCATCGAGCTTGTGGCCACAGCTAGGACAGTGTTTGGATCCGGACATTTGATGCTCCTCCAGCTTCGCGTCGATCAGATCAGAACTGCTGATGCTGCTCAAACCACTCACGTTCATTTCTCTCCTCTACAACTTGCCAAACCAACCCTACAGCTAATTCCTCATCTCTTTGGTGCCTTCAATTCACCAAATCCTACATACGTCTGATTATATATACCTGCGAAGAAGAACTAATCAGAAGAAGAAACAAAGATAAGGAAGAACCCGAAATGGAAGCTCTTTAATTAATGCAAGATGAACAACAAGTACACCGGGGATTTATACACAAACGGATTAGCACAAAACGAGAATTTCATTCCAAAGACTGCAACTTTTCCCGAAAACCGCGATTTCCAATGGATTAAAGACTCACGAGAATCAAGCAGCTGGAAACGTGCCTTTTGCCTTGTTGTGAGAAGAAGCGGCGGAGGAGGAAGAAGAGGTTAACAAAGAAAAAACAAAAGAAAGAGAGGAAAAAAGAAGGGAAGTCGAACCTGCTTCAAACATGCGGCTTCCTCAACTTTAACTGATGAAATCCCGCCGCAGAAAAAGGGGGAAAAGTACAAGTAGCTACCGCTTCTGCTCCTCCTCCTCCTCGTCCCTTAGCTCGCTCCTTTAACACTTAGCTGATTTAAGGCCAATTAACAGAGATTAAGGGAAAGAGGGGGCAAAAACAAAAGCATGGAGAACAAAACAATGAGAATCAAGAGCAAAGAAAAGGGGGAAAAATCTGGGAGTTGGGTTTTTTTGGGGATTAAAAAGTTATGTAATTGGCTTTGTTTTGGAGGGGTGTGTCATGTCTTTCTTGACTACTAAAGCAAAAGCTATGAAACAGCCTTCCTTCTTCTGCCTTTTCTTCCTTCCTTCCTTCCTATCTAACTGTTTTTTTTATTGTTTTTAATTTGTACTCTTCTGTCCATATCAAAAATTTTATTTTTATAAATTAAATTGTGTTTGAATATTAAATTACATATATTTATAGAAATTACTTTGAAAAAAATACATATTACATAAATCTGAAATATTATTACATTTAATAACTGAAATTTACGATAACTTTGACTAAACATTAAGAAGTTTTAACTGAAACGGATGGAATGTTAATAAATAACAATGATACAAAAAATCTTAATTTATTATTTATATTAGATGATGTAAATTTAATGTAACTATTGAATGGTTTAATATTTATTTTTATTCACTGCAATGATATTCATATAATTTTAAAAAAATATATGTCTTGAAATATAGAAAATTATAATTTTAAAAAATGATTTTTTTTATGATTGGTCTAACCATTAGACGGATTATAAGAACCTTTCTTGATTGAATAGTCCCTCAAAATCTAAAGGAACAAAGTAAGGCTCGGATTACTTAATTAAATCTAGACAGTCGATATACTGCGTCCTATGTTGTCTGTATTTTCTTAGTTAAAAATTAAAGCTGTGTCCTTCCTATCAATATCAAGGCCACCATAAAGTGTATTCCTCTACAGAGTATATCTCTACCATATTGGTAGATATAGGGTCGGTTGTTATGACTCTTATCTTAGTTTTGTTTTTTTATAAGAATACTATGCCAATTTGGAAGAAGAGAAAGTATCTGTTAGATTGATTAATAATAGTTTAATTATTTTTTTAAAAAAAATCAATGATTTTTTTAGGGTTAAGTTAAGACAAAGTATTGGGAAAGACCGTCTTTTCATAGTCATATGGAAAAATGAGATTGAATTAGAATTATAAAAAGATAAAGAGTTTTAATTGCAATATTAAAATTTTATTATGCAACATGTTGTAGTTATAACTTTATGACCTGATTAATGCAACTCAAAATTTTTATCTTAATTTCTTTAAATAGTTTAAACCTTGATCTTTCAATAACTTATTGAAAGACCATTTTTCAAGAGACAAACTCTTAAATTATAATTATTTATACATTACGAAATACTTTTAAAAAATTTAAAATTATAAAATCTTGTTACAATAAGTAAAAATAAACATCAAATAATCACTCCATTAGTTACATCAATTATAATATAACTTTGTCTAATAGTGTCTTTATTTAAGAAAAAAATCTATTATTGTTTTCATCCAATTTAAAGTTTCATCCTTATCTTGGTGCTTACTGTGTATATGACCGCTTACTGTATATTTGACCATTAATGACGTATAATTAACAATTATTAAAATTTTGTATTTAAAAACTGGTTAAAATGTGATATAATGTTTATGTAATATCCAAAAAAAAATCATCATCAAAATTAGTAAAATTTTCAATCACAAAATTCTAGTGAAAATTATAATTTGCGATCGAGTGTATATTTATATACTCCGTAATGTGTACTCCCTCTGTTTCTCTATTTGTGGAATCATGGGTATATGTGATTGAATTTAGGTAGTGAAAATTAACTGTTGAGATTGAATGTTGAAAGTAAAAAAAGTAGAATGAGTGGATGAAATTAAAAGAATCTTGCTAAAATAAAAAATGTGTCATTAAAAAAAATCAATAAGATAAGTGTGTTACAAATGAAAAAAAAAATATGGGAGTATATATCGGTAGTGTATATTATTTTGCATAATTTTTTATACTTTTATGGATTACACTACCTCCATTTTATTGGATTTGACACACTTTTTTATAGTTATTTTTATAGGTTTGGCACTTTCCTATTTCACAACATTCTTTCAATTTCATCCACTATATAATTCTACTATTTTTTTCTTTCTAAATTCAATTTCATCTACTCATTTACTTTGCCTAAATTCAATCATCTAAGTATATGGTACCAAATTCAGGAAACGGGGTAGCAATGTACAAGAACATTTAGTTTATCTTTTTACCCCTTTATTTTCACTTAATTTTAAATTATAGTTGTGATATTTTTTTCATTTTTTGACAACTAGTTGTGATAATCCCTGTGTTTTTTAAAAAAATATTTAAAAAATGGAGGAAAAAACGGATATGGAGAGATATAAGTAAAAGGCAGCGTTACAATATTATTTCAAGGGGGAAAGAAAAAAGAAAATGATAGGGATTCACATGGGAATTGATCAGATGGAGTGCTGGTCATGATTCTTTTGGGCGTGAATGTTTGAGAGAGAGATATGAGAGATTACTTGAAATGCAAGGCAAAAAGCAGTATACTTGATGGAGAGCCACCAGCCGGCGCCATCTGCTGATATAATTAACTAGTGTCATCGCGCGTTGCGCGATATCATTAACTAATATATTGAGATCAAGTTTTATTTAACATTTTAAAATTTAGTCATACAAGGAAAATTATATAAATTATGAAGTGAAATAATTAATTTAGTTAGAAATCATTAAATATTGAATACAATAAAAATTAATTATTTTTATAATATTTTATTTAAATTATTTAAAAATTAATTATTTATATGTTGAGATTCATTTTAAAAGTTTATCAATAAAAGTAAATATCAAATGACCTTATTAGTCTCACTAATTATAAACTGTCCCCATTTAATAATTAATTGGTCTAAAATAAAAATTTATCATATATAAATAAATAAATAATATGTATACATATTTCTATCAAAAGTACTTTATCATTGTATAAAAAAATTGAATATTTTGTTATTTCTGATTATGTGTTTCTTTGGATTTTCTTCAGTGGTATACATATAGTACAATGTGATATCTATGGTTTTAAATATATCAGATTATATATTTTTACAAGTTATGATTTATTATATAGAGTAAAGAATTACAATCAGTAATATATTATAATATTATTATGTTAACAAGTTATTATTGATTATATATAGTAAAAAATTAAAATCAATAACATATTATAATATTAGTGTAAGTTATGATTGACTATAAAAATGATATGAATCTCCTTGCGAAGATTCTAGATTGCGGAATTAAAATCTTTGACCAAATGAAGGGATCTGGAAACTCTCACTAAGTCGCACGAACTGATCACCAACTAGCCCTCGGGATTGATGCTCAACTCGAAAATTTGCTCGTTAACTAGCCGCGGGATTAACTCACAAATAAAGGGCTCTTTGTTCACTAACTAGCCTGCATGATTAGTTCACAAAGGGTATTGATCCTTAATTAACCCGCAGGATTAAGCAACAATGAAAATTAATGCTTGCAAGCAATAAACTCAAAAAGTCTGATTTTTTATTGATAATAATGTTGTATAAAATGGTGAGGAACGAGCTCGGCCAACCCCTCTACTTATAGGGTAAATCTTGGCCCAAAACCCTAATCACAAATGGAAACTGAATCGACTTATGGTAGATTTAAGAAGTTAAAACCATATCTAACTAGAACTCCTAAAAATAAATTTAATCTACTCGAATTTTTCTCCAAGTAATCTTGAAGAATATTACCTTATCTAATATTAGCTTATCTAATCTTACCAAATCTAATTCTAGTCAAATCAGAACTGAATAATATAAAACCCTAATTAAAATATTACCAAAACTCTTCTAAGCCAACATGGCCGACTTTATGGGCTTTATTCATAAAAATAAAATAAAATGATCACACTATCTCATTAAAAAACTCAATAGGAAAAAGATTATAATGTTGACCCCCTACAAATACTAAACTAAGAAAAATATAATAAATAATATTTTTGACATCATATAAGATAGGGTTTATGTAAGAGGTAAGATCATAAACTTCTTAGATGGAAAGATTAATAGGTTGTTGGGACTGAAAACTCCAGATTTTGTTGGAGTGTTTTATGAGGAGCTAGGGGTCACTGATGGCCAAATTTTGGCCGAGGATTCTGGTAGTTATCAAATTCAATGGCCAACTCAAGGATATGCCAAGGCTTCTTATCTATCCTCCAGTTTCTTTTCTTTGTACCAGTTGGCTGTAAACTGTTGGGTGTCATCTACCAACATAACTGCTCTCACCAAGGAAATGAAAAATTTCTATATTGTGTTGGAACACAGAAGTCAGTCAACCTGGGATTGTTCATACAACAGAGCATTGTGAGGCAGAAGTGAATGGGTGAAAACTAAGGCTGGGGATGAAATTGTGAAGACTGAGTATTTTTGGCCTAACAAGATGACTTTTAAAATAAGGAAGGCACATAACTTTCCATGGAATTCGAATACTTCTATTTATGGGGTTGATGAAAAGAAGGCTAAACTCGCGGCCATGAATACAAAGTTGGGAGCTTTGGTTATTTAGCTAATTGGTTTCGAGTCAAAGAAGGTCAAGATTAAGGAAGAAAATGCACTGTTAGAGGCACAGATGGCTGGTCCTAACAGGATTAATGGAATCTGCTCTGGCTATGTTCCAACCTAGTCCATATTTTGGTTTCAGGGGAGCTGATTTTTTCTTGATTTTTTTTACTTATTTTCCGTGTGCCTGTTACCTTCATGTTCATGGCCACATGGAAGAATATTTGAGGATTTTAGACTTTGGATGTTAATTTGTGGTTGGTCTTGTAGTCCAAATTTGTATTCTGGATTTCTGGTTTTCTTTTGGTATTCTTAATAATTTAGATTTGTTCATTAGTATATGTTCCAACATGATAGAGTTATTATATTGAATAGTTGAAGGTTTTGTTTTGTGCTCTTCGTTCTAAAAGGATCGGGTCCATAAACTGCCAAAGGGGGAGATTGTTGGAACACACAGAAATATGAAGTCTAAAAGGATTTAATATATTGAAGATATTACGTGAATATTAATTTATAGAAGATTGAAGATTTTGCAATATATTTTTTAGGCATGTCATTCATGCATACTGGAGGTAATGGAAAATCCTTATGATTAAGGAACTGAATTTATAGAATATAATGGGATATGTTGAAATAAGTAAAATCCCTTTATTCAAAGGATTGAGATATGTTTCAGAAGCTTATATGGAATCGGAATATCGTGGAGACAAATGTAGAGATTTCCGATCTGCTCATAGACTATAAATAGAGGACATCACAGTTGTAGTACTCACAAACTTAATTGTGAAAATCTGCATTCAGATTTTCTATCTTTCGAGAGTACTGGAAGAGACAGAATACATATGTTCCAACATACCGTAACTTGTTCATCAAGTTCAGAATAGTATACCTTAATTCCTCGAGAGGAGGAGATCCAGCGCCGATGAGTTTTGAGGTCAGATGTAGTCTGATCAAGGTGGATTGGTAGCAATGGGGGCTTGTAGAATTCACACGTTATAATTTGATATGATATGTATAATTGTATGGTGTACGTTGTACTGCATCTTTCTGATTAGTGGATTCATTCTGAATTGGGCCAGGCCCCGTAGATATAGGTGAATTTCACCGAATTGCATAACCAAGTCTTATGTGTTCATACTTTACTTTATTGCATACTTTGTTAGATAGGTTATGTTGGAACATGGTAGTAATAATTGAAATAATTAAGTAAAACCATATTTTACCAACAATATCATATATGATAATATTATTGCGTATGTATTCATTCAAATGTGTAGTTAAATTTTGATATAGAATATTATCAAATAGTAAAGTGTGAAGTTTGAAATGAAATAGAGGGAGTACCGTATGATTCCTGAGTAGAGATGGTAGTGAGGCGGGTTTTGGTGGAGTCCGCCTTGCATCCGCCCCAATGAGGGGGTATGGAGGTAGTTTTGGTGGGGGTGTGGTGGGTATGGAAGTGTTGAAATATATATCTCACATCGGTTTCTTGAAGACTAAATGACGTACATATAAGGTCATGAGTCATCTCCACTTAGTACCAATTAGTTTTAAGATTGAAGCCCAACTTGAAATGTAACATGGTATCAGAGCCAGGTATTGGGACTTGGGTCCGTGTTGGGTTTATTGGGCCGATGTGTGGATCCCCTTTAATTTGGCCTAATATGGGTCGTGGAGTGTTTCCACGTTGGCACGTGAGGGGGCGTGTTGAAAGATATCCCACATAAGGTGTTGGGTTACCTCCACTTAGTGCCAATTGGTTTTAAGATGAAAGACCAAAATACCTTAAAATTTAACATACTTCGTTGTGCTTTGTTAAGTGGGTCGGACCAGGCGGGTCACATATACCACTTACAGATTACAATTCCAAATGTACCATCACTTATGTTATGAAATACAAGTACTCGTTTCCCTTTAGTTCATATTGAGTTACAAAACTGGACCAACCCCGGGTAACAGAGACACCATGGTTATCACCTAACAATCAGATAACGTTTTTACACCTAACCAGCTCCATATCTTCCCCCAAATAGTTGTTTGAGCTCAAGGCATAGCCCAGTCTTTCTCTTCGTGAAACAAGGCGGAAACTTGAACTCCGTGAAGTTATCCGCTAGATCGAATACTTAGATTCATGTTGAAGAATATCGATTCATGTTCCCAATCCCGAAGTTGAACCTATCAAAGTTCAACACATCGAAAATTAATCTTTTCGAGTAACAAAGTTTCAAATAAAACTACACAAATTTTAATTATTTGACTTGAATTGGGGATAATCAACTTCCGAATTCAGAGGATTAACGCAACACCAATTCCAAAATTGAATGTACAGTTCGTATCAAACGTCGTTAACCCAAACATTAAACGACGGTTCATTATCAACCGTCATTAATGTGAACGTGAAAAATGGTGGTTGTTGATCAACTGCAGTGCAATGTTTTCTTTAAGCCGTACTTCGACAATATTTATGTTTCAATAGAGATTAATTTCCAAGTCAAAACATCAAATGCACGATAATATTGAGATAATTTTTTTAAAATGCTATGGTAAATTCGTTAATGGTTATTCTCGCAATGATGAATAATCAAACAAAAATAATAGCGAACGGTAGTCTAGTCCCTTAAACCCGGCGTCACTCGTTATTAAGGAATATGAATATTAGATTACAATATGAATATTCCTTTAATTGTAATTGTATTTGTAATTAGATTACAATTCCTTTTCTAGTCTGATTTAGGTCTGTACTAGTATATAATGTACCCCAGAACATGAATACAAACACAGCATTATTACCTCATAAATTCTTCATGGTATCAGAGGCTAAAATCCCGAAAACCTAGAGAATAATTTCCGTCCTGTTCCGAGCAGCCACCGCCGTCCGCGACTGTGCCGCCACCTCGCCGCCGTCTCCCATGGACCGCCACCGTCGCTCGCCGTATCCAGCTGCCGCTGCCGATC
>JAULKJ010000001.1:6816828-6826858 GCA_032355405.1 Rubia balearica
ATTTATCTTAGTGTTATATGTGCACTGACTAAAGTTATATAGAGTTATATTTGTATATCCCCTTTCATCATTTCAACAGGTCATTGTTTTTATGTGTGCACTTTTACATCAAGCTGTAGCACTTGTTCTAGTGTTTGCACTTGCTGTTTCATTTTAATCTTCCCCGAAAAGAAAGAGAAATTACTTATGATAGAATTTTCATTATTACATCATGGTTTTGATTTTCAATAACATTTAATATCAGTTTTTCAACGCAAGTAATCTATAGTTATAACTAAAAGAGCAACTTTTTTTGACAAGTGGCACTCCCAATACATGCCACATCAGCTCAATAAATTTTCCAATAATTAATTTCTGTATTTAATTATTTAATTTAATGGTTAAAAATTTGTAACATTTAATATGTTTCTATTTTCAAACTGTTCTAAATATTTAAACGAGGAGTCTCTCCCTTCTCTTTCATCTTCTTCCTCTCCGTCCTAGAGAATTCTAATTTGGAAAGGTCAAGAATCCTCCTCTGTTATTAATCCTTTTGTTGGTTTTGGTCTCCACTCAATGAAACATAAGCTCCTTTCATATATGTTTGAATTATTTATCATTTTTCATAATTGATTAAATGTTTATCGATTCCAATAACTATTATTCCAAGTTGAAATCTACAGATGTCTATTGTAAAAGTTTTGTTACTTGATTTTTTACTATTTGGTACGATTGTTTTCCTCTGCCTTTATTGATACCCCCACTGCATTCTCCTATCCCTCTTACAACAGCTTCCTCATTTATCCGCTAGGTATACCTTCTTCGTTTCTTTTTTGTCTATCTACGTACAGTTTTGAAATTTGATCTGTTTTGGTTGTTGGATTGCTTTCGAATTTCAGATCCACATGGAAGGCCAAAGCATTTTGGTCGTCTCAGCAGTTGTGGATGTCTGCAAACTAAGGCCTCATTGGAGGAAACTGGACAGATGCTCGCGATGCCAAAACTTTTGAGGTATTCCTGTGATTTAATATTATTCATTAATAAAAAGATTTCATTTTATACTATTTGATATTGTTTGGCACTGGAGGTCCTGAATCCTGCTGCAGATATCAGCGGTTGTAAGTTTCCATGATTATCCTATTTGTTTCCATGATAGGTGCGTTCAGGTTGCTGAAATTGTTGCATAGCTTGGGTCCGTCATTGAACGAGAAGTGAGTGTTTTTTTATAAAAAAATCCTCAGTTTGCTGCATTGTTGTTATTGGTTGTACATAAATGAAAAATGTAGATTTTGGGCAAAACTTGATTAGTTGATGCAAAAATGAAATGTATAGTGATTTTTTTTTTTGAATTCATGAAGTGTAGTTTGAGTATAGTTTCTTCTATGGTTACTTAGTAATCAGTTGCCGACACTCCACGCTATGGTTTTATATTGTAGTTATAGAGCTTTCACCCTTCTCTTCTATGCTTAGTTACTGTATAGTGGTTGGCATTGCTCTCGCTGACATTACACTCTGATACTTTTAATGCCGATTTCTCCAAGTTAGGATCCAGAATTTTCTGGAATGAACTAGAAAGTCCCAGAATAATGTAAGCTCTGCTGAGGGTCAAGAGCATTTGAATGACAGTGCAATTATACTCAGAGACGTGTAAAGAGCCTTCTTAAAAAGAACAGAGTTTCTGATGGACAAAGGCTGGTGAAAAGTGATAAATTAAAGCCTTGGGGCAGAGATAAGCCGGCTAAGGTTTGTTCATCTTGCTGTTTTATAGGTTTAAGAGTTTGGAATCTTCGTAAATTAGTTTTATTGTTATGTTACCTTCTGTTTTGCAGCTAGGATGTCGACTTATAGACATTTGGATAATAGCGGACGGGGTTGTAAAAATATTGAATGCTTTACATAGTTGAAGAGGTTGCGATAAGTTCGGTTCTAGGAAGAACCTTTGTCTTCAAAGGGGTGACTGTCGGAGGTACTTAAAGGGGTTTGCAGCTTTGGATAAACCTTGCTTCCAAGGACAAAATGTAAGAGATGTTAAAATACTTGTGCATATTCATATATAGGCAATTTCATTGAAGAAAATCTTATTTCACCAATATTGTTCTAAGAGGTTGTTCTGTTGGCTTGGCTAAGTCATAGTGGTGGTTATTGGATAAAATGTATAAAGGTTGTCCACATATGTAAAACCTTTTATTTTGTAAAATAGTATAATGTGAGTTAGTATGGTCTGATTTGATATTCTTGCTGATGTATTTGATCCTTTTAGTGTCAAATGATTTGAGAAGTATGATCTATTTTTCCGGAGCTCCACGAAGGCCTTAGGTGCTCCATCCCAGCTAACCATATTCTATAATGTGAAGTGAGATCGATTTGAAAGCATGAATTTTAAAGTTGACAGCAGAAACACACAAATGGGTGAAGTGAGAGCTTTGTAAGTTTGTATAAGGTGAACATTTTTCTTTCTTAATGGATGATTAATGAGTCTTACCTGCATTTGGAATACATCAGATTATCAAGTGTGATATCCAATTACTCTTTAACACTCTTGGAATGATGATTCTCACCTCAAGTGGTTGAATGTGCTGCTATGAGTCTTTGAAATTCTGAACCTTTGCACCTCAAATTATTTAGTTCATTCAATATTTTTTCTGGTGCAAAGATCAATGGACTGAGATATAGTTCCATTTATTTTTCAAAAAAATTTAGTCCAAGAGATAGCAATCTCAGGTTTGTTTTGGGTGGTAGAAGAATGATATGATGATCATGTTAATGATGTTATGTTAGTCCAATTGTCCTCAAACTATTTTGTTCATTCAATATGTTCTCTGGTGCAAAGTCCAATGGAATGAGGTATAGTTCCATTTATTTTTTAAAAAAGTTGTTGTCTAAGAGATAGCAATTTCACATTTGTTTTGGGTGGTAGAAGAATGATGATCATGTTACTTATGTTAGTCCAATTATTTCTATATACATAAAGAAACAATGCTTATGGCTTATTGTAAATTATAACCATGTGTTACAGAAGAAATGTCTATTCCATTATGTCAATTCGGCTGTCTCTTTTAACTATGTTAATAAGAGGAATGATAATCATCTTTTGAATGTCTAATATATTTTGTAAGTGATGTGACTTATTAGAAGTAACTTTACCGTCAATCAGAAGTGGGAACCTTTCGTGTTTTGAGTAATTGTAGAAGAATGATAGTGATTTCATGTTATTCCGATTGCCTATGTAAAACATGTTATGCCATAAATGGAAGAAGAATGGTGGTCGTGTTATGTCCGTTTGTCCCTAAGAATCATGTTGGCTAATCAGATGCATTCTAAGAGCGGGAGTCTTTATTGTTTGAGCGATTTTTTTGTATCATAAAAATGCCCTTTAATTGTTCAGATTAAGAAGGCTAATCCTCATGCAGAGTTTTAAGAATATAACTAATCTATTGAGGGCGAAATGGAAAATCATTACTGGGGAAAAGAAGAAGCCTTACGAGGAAAAGTACCAAGCTAAGAAAGCTTACTTGGAGGTTGTTGGAAATGAAAAGCGTGAACACGGAGCTATGAGGCTCTGGATGAAGAGTGGAAGTAGAAGATAGCTATGGAGTTGCTCGAGCAGTATCTGCAGTTTAGACGGGAATTCGGGAAAGAGAATAAACAAAAGAACAAGTTAGTACTTGTCCATTTCCACATCATTTAAGCTGTATGTAATAATTTTCAGAATGACTGTAGCTAATTGTGCTTCTGTTTATGTTCTACATAGGACCATGAATGCCAGTGTGTGTGAATGCTAATTGTCTTTGGGTTGACTTGCACCGTGAATGCAAACTCTTCAAGGCTTCAAATAGTGCTGTCAGACTCTGCTAGCAGTTTGTGTGTGCTCAAATTGGCAATTTTGTCATGCTGGAGTTGTAAGGAAAATATTTTTTACTTGATAATTCTTCCTCTCAAAATATAAAAGCTTACAATGTTGTTATCTAAAGTACAAGATTTCTAATGTGTCTTTATCGCCTATAGCTACAATATAATTCAGTAACCAAATTATTCTTTTTATTGATCTTTTACCACATAAGAACATTGTTTTGTATACTAAACTTGGAGATACAACAGAGTTCCTTTCATGTGAAGTTGAATCCGTGTAGCTTAGATGATTAAGGATGTTCATCAGGGATGACTTTTGTAAGCTGTGTAGTTTTTGGTGTGGAATTGGGTTCACTTTCTTGATTTTCAGGGTGGTAATTTGTGATGAATGGTCATGTTTACGCATTGGATATGATTGATGATGTTGAGGATACAAAGAATACAGAAGAATAAAGAGTTTGTGGGATTGTAATTTTGCTCTGAAGGTTTGGAACTTGGAACTACATTAATAGGCGGAGGATGAAAGATTGAAGACTCAAGAAAGGTATCCATTCCTTAACCATCAAAAGGAAAGAAACAAATTTGTTTTTTCCCCTATTGAATGATGCATTATGATGTGCTGAAGATTGTTTTTTGTAGTGTTTGGATGAAGTTTTTGAAGATAACTTAGGAGCTACTGGAATCTTTAAGAGGGCATATGAAGGCATGGTCAATTTTGATATATTAGTGAATTACAATCAGAATGATTTTGTTTGTAATGAAACAAATGTTGGTCATGTGGTTTTGATATAGATAATTATTTGGGTATTTTTTAAGTAATACTAGATTACACTGATGCACGATTAAAATAAGTCATCGTATTTATTAAATGTATTACACTTTATTTATAGATAGAAATTGAAAATAAATATGTTTTAGTATTTGTTAGTAAAAATTATTTTTTAAATATTATTTATAAAAATAATATAATTTTAAGATAAAAACAAATTTTGCTAAAAATATACTATCATTGTAAACAACATATTAATATACATTGAGCTATATATTCATAATTAATCCATATATATAATAAATTTTAGTAAAACTATCGTTTTAATTAATTAAAAATATAAGATATTCTTATTTATTACTTGAATATTTTTCTAATTAATTAAAATAAAATTTTAACTTAAAATTTAATTATATAATTTTATAAGTTTAATTATGTATTTATTAATGCCTTATATTTAATATTTCTATGACTAAAGTATTTCTATACAATAATTACAACTTATATATAGAGATATTTCTTTTTAAATATCAAATTTATTAATATTTATTAATAATTACAATAAGTTTTTGGGTTGCATTAATCAGGTCATAATCTTCTAATTACTTCATGTTGTATAATAAATTTTTAATATTGCAACTAAAATCTTTTACCTTTTTAAAATTTTAATTCAACCCGTGTTTTTATATATCTATGGAAAGACGATTTTCCCAAAATTTTGCCATAGTTTTATACCTACTCAAATTTTAAATTAAAATAAATTTTCTTTTTTTCCCATTCAAATGTGCAACGGTGTCGTAAGTACTTTTTAACCTGAAAGCTAACAACTTCAATGAATTGTTCGAAAAAATAATTTAACTATTTATCCATTTATTTGACTTATTTATTGTATTACGTGAATTTTACACAAAATTTTTACACTTCATTAACATATTTTTAAATTAGATATAGGATTTTTTATATTTTATCTTATACCTCTATTTATACCTAAGAGAATTAATGCAATTTACTTTTAAAATATATTATATAATTTCATAAATTTAATTTAAAATTGATTCATTATCAACATATATTTCATATTCTGTATAAAAGTTAATATTCATATATATGAAATAAATATATTATTTTTGTTCAAAGATAAAATAATTAATTATTAATATCAACAAATATTTTAGTTAATTTTTTAATTTGAAATATTTTTAAAAAAATTAAAATAAATATTTTATTTTTGTTCAAAGATAAAATAATTAATTATTAATATCAACAAATATTGAGTTAATTTTTTAAAATAGAAAATAAATATCTGATAATATTAATAAACATATAAATTTATTCTTAATACTGCATCGTGTATAATTTTCATATAAATATAATAAAATTTTATTAATAATAAAAATTATAAATTATATTTTATGTATTATTTACGTTTATAAATCCGTGCATCGGCACGGGTATTATCTAGTATTTAAATTATACGGCAAATGGACTGTACGTCTGTACATGAATTTAGTGGAAAGGCAGTCTTTTCGTGGGACTTTATCTTAATCATAAAATGATTCATTTAAACAAGACATTATGAAATTACAAAGTCGGGGTTGTTCGTGGATTTAATTTGCTTAAACAATTTGTCTTGGATTTTCCCGCCAAGATTGCAAAAGTCTTTCAGGAAAGACCCAAAGCAGGAGAGAGTCCGGAAACTTCTACCGCACAACACTTCGCAGCAAAATCGTCACGATTTGTTTGGCCAGAAAATGGTAATACTCTACCAATTTATTTGAGATTTAATCATTAATTTTATAATTTTGCCTCATTTCACCTGTGGATTAGATATGATTTGGATTTGTTTTTGTTTTGTTTCTTTTGATGAAAATTCCGCTGAATTTGTTGCATAGTTCATCTCTGACGAATTTCAGAACGCTCATAAAGTACTTCCGTTGAATTTTTGGCATGGTTCATCCTACGGTTACATTATTTGTGAATGATACCGGTGTTGTTTTTTGTGATTTGTGAATTAGGGCAAATATTAATGTTTGTTGTTTCCCTAACGAGCTAATTTCTCTCAACTTTGATGAGTTGATTGGTTCTGATGCAGTCTAAGAAACGAGGACTTTCGTTGGAGGAGAAGCGCGAGAAAATGCTTCAGATCTTCTACGATTCACAGAGTTTCTTCCTCGTGAGTATAAATTCCTACCAGAAGATAATTTTATTAGTAGAGAAACACATTTATTCAGTGATTTTGATGTTGTCTCAGCCGGTTTGGTATTTGGAAGCTTCCTCTTCACGTGTTCGTTAAAATGTCTAGCTGAGGGATTGTTTGAGTTAGATTTATCTGGACATTTGCTTGTATCTGGATTTGGGATTGTCAATTTGAGGCATGGCTATAAATACTGGATTGTTGGTTATTTTGTTGGTTCTGATTCTGGTTATGGAATGCAGCTGAAGGAATTGGAGAAAATGGGTCCAAAGAAAGGGGTGATCAGCCAGTCTGTGAAGGATGTTGTACAGACCTTAGTAGATGATGACCTAGTTTCGAAAGACAAAATTGGGACCTCTGTGAGTAGAAATTGTTGATAGGCACTTACCAATGCAGATTATAGTGTTCAAAATATTCTGCTTAATGAGATGCTGTTTGAGCGATGTTAATAGCTATTGTTCTTTATATGGCAGGTGTACTTTTGGAGCCTGCCAAGCTGTGCTGGAAATCAGGTATTTGCTTGCCCCGGAATCTTGATCTGCCTCCATTTGAACTGCGCTGGAAATCAGGTTTCTAATTTCTGTGTCACAGCTTAGGAATGTAACTCGAAAGCTGGAAAGTGATATCCAGAGTGGTAAGAAGCGGCATTCAGAACTTGTTGAGCAGTGCCAGGCTCTGAAAAAGGGACGAGAGGAGTCTGTAAGCACATTCTAACCCTTCTCAACATATTACTTTGTTAACGATATCTTCTTGCAATAAGATCGCAGATGGTGCCTTGATTTGTCCAACTCCTGTTTGTTATATGTTTAGGATGAACGAGAGAATGCACTGGGTGAGCTGAAAGAGATTGAACAGAAACATAATGAGCTTAAGGTTGAAACATGTTTTATATGTACCTGAATTGAACTGATAAGGTCATTCTTGGTGATTCAGAATATAGATAGAGTGTAGCAATGAAAGTTCTCAGTTATTCGTTCATTTTATTTTTCAGGATGAGATGGGGAAGTATGCAGACAATGATCCTGCTACTTTTGAGAAAATGAGTAGGATTTCCTTCTTCTTTTCCCTTTTACGGTTGTACTTCTCCTGCGAACAAGATGCTTTTTAATCAACGGCTCTTCTTACTGTGACGTCTATATGCTTCTGTTCTTTTCCGCAGAGGATGCAATTGAAGTAGCTCATGCTGCAGCTAACAGATGGACAGGCAAACCACTTTGAAACCTATTCATTTACTTGTATCTTATTCTTATGAAAGCACTGTATCTTTTCAGATTGCTTGCCCTTTTTGTAATAATCAAGTGAAATGATTCCACAGATAACATCTTCACTCTGCGACAATGGTGTTCGAACAACTTCCCTCAGGCTAAAGAACAACTCAATCATCTCTACAATGAGGCAAGTATATCACTACTTATAAACAAATGTAACGTTACACGACAGTGTAGGGTCTTCCAATCCTAGGTCTTCTTGATTCGCCAAATGAAGTGAACAAGAATAGGTTCGAGTACTGATAGCTTTTGTTGTCTAAAACAGGCTGGAATTACTGATGACTTCGACTATGTGGAGTTACCTGCACTTCCTTCAGGTACTGGTGCACTGACCGTGGAAAATGGTGGTTAGGGACTATGATTCGACACATGGGATGCTACTGACAAAATCTACATTGAATTAGAGGCCTTAGTACTACTAAAGCATGGGAGATTGTTGCATCTTTCTTTACTCTGGGTTCCTGCAGCAAAACATGAAGAAATGTGTCATTTGGATTATATGCCGTTGCAGGTACTTGGCCAGTTTTTCAATTGTTGCCATACCTCTATTATGTGATTTCAATATTGTTTCAATTTTTCTGGAAAATGGGAATTTTTATTTCCACGTAATTAAGTACGTCAAAAAATTTACAACGAAGATTTTTGGCTACCAATGTCAACGACGAGAAAAAGATGAGTTCAATGTCAACTTTTACAGCTCAATAGAATCGGGTATGATTTGCGCCTGCCTGGTGCATTATATAGTCACACACATATATACTGTGTCACTGTGATGCTTATATTTTCCATGATTACAAATTACCATAGCAACCACTAAATAAACATATAATCTTGTATTAAACTACTAACTGTTAAACAAGTCATTTAGTAATTGATGTAACTAACACGGTGCTTTGATATTTATTTTTACTTATTGCAACGAAATTTTTACACCTTTGAAAAACTTTTGAAATGTATTGCAACGTATAAATAATTATAATTTGACGTTAAAAGTTATGAAACGAGATTTTTCAAGATTGATCTAACCGGAGACTTTCTCCTAAGTAAAGTTGTATGCATTTTATTATTAATACTTTCATGTTCCCCAATTTATTTATGAGAAAGTCTCCTATTATACTGATCAACGGTTAGATAAATTTTTAAAAATCTCATGTCAATAACTTTTAGAGTCAAAATATAATTATTTATGCAATGCGATACATTTATAGAAAAAATCAAAGTCATAGAAACCTCGTTGCATTAAATAAAAGCAAACATTAAATCATCTTATTAGTTACATCAATTATAAAATGACATTGTTTAACGATTAGTCGGTGTAAATTTAGATTATATTAATTATTGAAATCTTTTCTGTCTATTGAAAGATGATCTTATGGAAAAAATTAAAATTTAAAGTGCAAATTAGAAGAAATTAAGATATAATTTTCGAGTTGCATTAACTGAGTCATAAATTTTATAATTACTATACGTTACATAATAAAATTTTAATGTACAACTAAAACCTTTAACATTTTTATTATTATAATTAAACTCCTTCATAAAAGATAGATTTTTCCAAAATTTTGCCTTAATATATCTCTTCTAAAATTAAATTCTTAAATTTAATATATGCTATTACCATTAATTACTCCAATTTAAGTTGTCAAATATAAAATGTACTCCCTCTGTCGCGTATTAAACTGAACATTTTACTATTTGACAGTATTCACTGTTAAACTTTGATCGTATATTTAAATAGGTATATAAGCAATATATTACGGTATTCGTCGTAATGAGTAGTTTTTAAAATGTAACTTTTTGTTTATTGATATTATACGTAATTAAATATATTGACGGTCAAATATATTTCTTGATAAGGGTAGAAAAAATTCAATGCAATTTAATCCGATTTGACCACATATTTGCACTCTATGTCCCAGCTGCATTGGCACTCTTACTTTTTTAACGCTATTCCCCCTCAAAATTTGATCG
>JAULKJ010000001.1:6826958-6837165 GCA_032355405.1 Rubia balearica
TAGGTAGGGTTATATCTGCACTTTCAGTTATCAAAAGGTTATATTGGCACTTATGTCAAATAGGTAGGGTTATAAAAATACTTTTTCTCTAAAATATAAGGGTTACATCAAGACTTATGTTTTATACATTTATATTACTTCATATAGTTATTATTAACATCCAAATAAAATTACAAAAGAATTTCGGACAATTAAAATTTGAGAACAAACTCGTCTCTTTGCTAACACATCAGAATCTACATATAAAAATAGTATAAGACATAAAATTCGAGCTAACAAAGCTAACATTTGATACCAATGATCAAATTATCACTCTTTATTGTGTTTGTTTTCTTTCTTATATATTGAAAGGCTGGGACAACAAAGACATGAGTACTATTGGATAAAAAAGAGTGGGAGCATTGAGCAGACTTCTCTAATCAACAGCGGTTGAGTGATAGATTACTTGCTTGGAGGTAGAAGCGGGAATTGAAACAGTAAAAATGGCATTTGTAGAAGTCATTTTGGGTGTGGATAAAGAATGATGGTTTGGTGAGAGGGAAAACCTCGTATAAGGGCTTAAGATGGAGTAAAAGAGAGGCTTATGAAGATGAAATGGGAAAACGAGATGGAGGGAAATGCATGTAACATGCGGAAACAATACTTTCAACGTCTCCCATAGTTGTACTCTTCAAGCGAGTAATGCCGCTTGAACTAAGAGCAGAGGTTCGTTTTCTTCGCCGACCCCTTCCCCGCACATTGTTCTCTATCCCTCTCAAAATGAAATGAGAATGAATTGGAATTTGGGATTTAAGTTTTGGGAGGAAGAAATGGTCAATTTACACTTTAATTTTTTATAGTTTTTAAAGAGGGGTAAACAGTCATTTCAACTGAATCTAGAAAATATCACAATTGACCAAATTTTCAGGTGAGGCCAGGAGCATATATGCGTTTTTGTAAAATTGGGGTATATCTGCACAAACATAAGAATTAGGGTATATAAATGCACATTATTCTATTTTTAAAAGAGTGGTAAATCAGTCATTTCAAGTGAATCCGGCAAAGATCACAATTGATCAAATTTTTAAGTGAGGCCAAAAACATACGTGCACTTACAAAAAATTAGGAGTATATTTGCACAAACACAAGAACTAGAGGTATAAATGCACATTATTCCATCATTTCATCATATTTAGGTCTTGGTTCAATTTGGGTGCTTTTTATTTTGGTTATTGATCCTTCTAGAATTGGGATCGATTTTGATTTGTTTTTGGGTATTATTTGGGTTTGAATTCTATTCGAATTGAACACTTTTCATTTGAATTCGAACATTTATGTTCAATCGAATGAGCTCGAATTTCAAGTCATTAATTAAGTATCACTATTCATCGGTCGATTCAAATATGTAGTTTGGAATATTCAGTTATATTTTTCTAAATCTAACTCTAGAATACCATATAATTTTGAGCCTCTAACTTTTTAATAACTTGAGATAATCTTTACTAAGAACACAGAAATTTTTATACGTCAACAAATGCTGGTGTCGATTGAATTGAATTCTTCCATGTATTTCACAAAATTTTCATTACTTATTAAAAAATCTCTCACCATAATAAGTATAAAATTTGTTAATCACGTGGCAGAATCTGATTCGCCCAACAATACACATACTATAATATTTACTAACATATAAAATTTTCTGCTTAAAGTTCTAATACCTCATCCAGCACTTCTCTCTTTTGGAGACTAATTTATCCATTAACTAATTCTAATTTTGGAGGGAAACGTTAACGAACTTTGGAGGGGAAAAAAAGGTTTGCCGCTGCAGTGGGGTGGCAAATGGGCGGACATATCGAATATGGATCGAAAAATGTGGATAATTGAAAAAAATGGGTATGACATAATTTGACCCATTTTTTAACGGGTTTTAAATGGGTTGAATCAAAATGGGTCGGGTAAACCCACAAATTTCATCCCATAAATGAACTCACATGGGTATATATACCAACCCATATGGGTAAAACCCGCAAGTTTCAACTCATATATTAACCCACATAGATGGGTTAAACCCGCAAGTTTCAACTCATTTATTAACCCACATAGATTTACATACAAACTCATATGGATAAACCTGCAAATTTTAACCCATATATTGATCCATATAACTCTATACCAACTCATATGGATCCCGTGAAATTCTACCAATATGGGTCAACCCGTGATCAACCCACAAACTCAACCTACCCAACCCATATTTTTCATTTACGCATTTAACTCATTACCTATTTAACTCATTACTCATTTTATCCACACCTACCCGAGTTTTGAATAAATCCGCTTGACCCACAGGTTGCGAATTCATTTTGTCACCCTAGGGCTCTTCAAAGTGGTGGAAGGAAAAATATCCAATTCAATTATTTTTCTTCATCCGCGGGATAAGAACTGGTCTGATAGGATAGAAAACCAGATATATACCTTGAATGCGAACAAAACTTGATCACAACAAATCAACTTTATCAAGATACAGTTTGCAGCTTATAAGTTGAGAGGAGCATCTTATAAGGCGATAGCAAATAGCATCACAAGAAGACACCACAGAGCTTCAGATTACGACAATCTGCAGAAAATTAATGATCATAACAGCTACCTGCAGAATGAGACAAAAAGCTTAATCATCGTCATAACATTATGCTATACATCACCGGAGCGGTAGCATAGAAATTCTGTTATTTAATGTGTGCAAAAATAGTAGACACGGGCCTTGGATAATATACACTGAAGATAGTCACCAAACAGTTCCAAATGAGATTACAACCTTAGTGCCTACATTTCACCAACAGTTGACCGGCAGGCTGCTTGACACGGAACCACGAAAGACACATACACAAGTGTGGACTATATTACCGTACACCAGGGCAGCTCAAAGGGCCATTTCGGCTTGCAAGGCAGCGAGTTCATCTTCTTCAGCAGTACGCTGCTTTTGAGGAGCAGCCCTAGCAGGTTGCCTGCCTGATGGCGTGGGAGCATGCACAGGAGCAGACGGTGCACTGATAGCAGGCTGAAGAAGTTCCTCTTCCAACTCTGCGCCTTCCAATTCTTCAAGTTCGGCCTCCAATTCATCCTGCAATTACCAACATATCACCTTGGACTTCAGAAAAATCATAAACTAGTTTCACTGGTAAATTTAAGTAAAAAGCCGAATAAACCAGGACCTCGTCATAGTCGTCCATAACAGAATTCTTCAAAGAGTCCTGAATTGTTTTCAAAGTCTCTGTTTGTTCATTTATCTCATCCATTGTCTTGTCAATATCATCAATATTCCTGTATCAAGAAATATTCCCAGAAAAAAGAGGAGCTCATTAGTAAGCAAGAAACTTCACAAAATATATTTGCCCCTAACACATAAAACTCCACACTCAGCGCCAATAAAACAAATGACTGAATAAATGAAACTCCCAAAGAATGTGTTATAAATTGACATATGCAAGCTTACGTTGATTTTTGCATTGCTTTCATAGCAGCAGCCCCAGTTCTCAAAGCATCAACAGTTTCTGTAGTAGCTTTTGCTCCTTCCAGCAAAATCATCTGAGCATCCACAAATTCAAATTATGAATACTGGAAAAAAATTGCACTTTATTAAACTTGCAGGCACATGCATGTTTGTGATATATGGTGGTGAGGAGCCACCCATAATTCTCCTTTCCCTCTCCAGAACTCAACCCCCACGGCCCAGCATTTCCATCTTCATCTTTTACTTCTTCCCCATCCTCCTCCATGGAAGATGTGCAATAGCTAATTCCTTGTTCTTTTTGGTATTACACCACTATAGTTAAGCCTTTAAGGTTTGGTTCTCCTTATATGAGGTGTTTTTCTCTCTTTATGAGGGTATTTCTTCTCCCTTTAAAAGAGTGTTTGTTTTGGTGTCACGTGGAAGACACGTTGAATATTTGGATCTGGTGTTTAAGATGGAATTCTTGTAGTTAAGGTAAAGTTTATAGGGATTATTTAGTTCAGTTTTAACTTTATAAACTGTAGCACTTTTTTCATCCACTAGAATTTATCTTTAATGCATTTTCATCCGTGTAGCTGTTTGAGCTCATGTTAGGAGCTCGTTGTTTCCTACACTCCAATAGAAGATGAAGGAGTTTATTGGTGATTTGATCAGCTTTAAAGATCTACTTGTTACTTGAAGAAAAAACATGTATGTAAACATATAGAGGGAGAATGAACAAACCTGATCATGGATACGCAACTGGAAATTGCCAAGCTGTTCAACTTGCTGCTCATAGAGCCTTTTCCTCTTCAAGCATTGAATGGCAGCTGAAATTCAAAAAGAAAAAACCTTTAAATAAACTACCACATTATTTTTTCTGAAAAGAAATTGAATTAAAGAAACTAAGAGCATACAAGTAACGACTTACCCCTCTTGTTTTTACTTTTCGAGAATTCCTTAGCCTTTTCAACTTCAGCGGCTGCCTTCTTAAGAAGAACCTTCTCTTTCTTTTCTAGCATCTCCAAGGTCTAGACAAGAAAAACAATGAGAAACTACTTAAAATCAATACTCCTGGCTACTGTACTAGAAAACGAACACCCAGTGCTACAAATATTCTCAAACAATTCACCCAGAGATATGTTGCTATGTACTGCAGTTAACAACTTTAGCATTTTATGCAAATCAAACCAATATGCCAAGTGCAAATCACAGATTAAATACCCTCAAGCAATATCAACAGAGAGATTAGCTTAACCACAACCTAATGTTAGATCACAAATCATAAAAAACCTACAAATTACCGATATATTAACAAGACGATTAGGATTTTGCAGTTGGAAGAAGCAATTATTACCTCATTTAATTTATCTAGGGTTGCAACAGCACTAGTGTCCTGCTTCGGCTTGCCAAACAACCGATTCAACATCTTTCCGGTTAAATTAATCCGCTCCGATAGCCTGAAAAAGGAACAAACGGATGAGTCCGGTGACGATTGCCGATCGCTCAAAAGCTAGAATTACAGGAAGATAAATCAATCAAGATACAAATCAGCGTACCCTGTAATGGAAGGTTAGGGTTTAGGAGTTGAAGATTGATGGAATCGATGAAAGTTCTGGGGAAATTGACCAAATGTTTTGCTGCGAATTGGAGACCTAGGGGGATGGGTATAATGGTTGCTTTAGCTTAAGCGTGTTCGGTTACCGTTTCGGGTCGGGTGCTGACCGACTGGATGCATACTCCCTTTATTCCACTTTAAACTTCTTATTTTCTGTTTGAGACGTTTATTATAAACTTTCTAATTCTAAATTTTTTACATTTAGCCATAAATATATGATTATAACTCTTTTTTCATTTGATTTATGTAGGCTCACTCTCATCTCTCATTAAAAAAATATCACATATATTTGTATTAAAGTTTATGCAAAAAATAATTAGAAAGTTTAAAATAGGACGGAAGGAGTACACAACAAGTATTAGCAAAGTGGTGGTGTACATAAATTTATGAGGAAAAAATAATTATATTTTTAAGTTTAAATATTGTATTGTATTTTATATGTTATAATATGCAATAAATTTTGTTTATATGTGAAAATATAAAATTTATTATATAAAAAATACTTTGTTTAAATTTAAAATTTTAGTGTTTAATTTTAAAAAAATGTAGTGTATAAGTGAAAAAATATAATAGACTGTTCATAAATTAAGGACAGACTACCTGTTAGGAGATCTTCTTAGGATTATTTTCCCTTGTATTCAAATTTTTCTAGGATACTAAAATATAACTAAAGATATTTACACTCCATCTGTTTTGTTATTTATGCACTTATTATAAAATGAATGTTTTCTTTTATTTGGCTTCCATTTTTGTTAAGATTCTTTTAATTTCATCCACTCATTCTACTTTTCACTTTCTACATTCAATTTTATCGATTCATTTTCTTCATTTAAATCCAAACAACTAAACCTATGATGTCATAAATAGAAAACGGAGGGAGTATCATTTTTTTCACAATATTTCTATTAATATAAAATGATAAACAGAGTGAAAAATTATAATGAAACCACATCGTAAATGATGTGGCAATACTGAAAAGATAAATGTATCCCTAATTAATTGTACCTCTCTTTAGAAAGGTGATTAGTGATTTAGTCATTTACTAACATCCACATTATTGTCTAATAGTTTCATCATGAATTTTCACTCTCTCTGTCATCACTCTTAAATGGTGTCGTTTTAAGTCTGAAGTTGTCCTTTTTTCTTTTCTAAAAAAAATGACGTCTTTGAGATTTTACTTTTCTTTATCCCTCATCTTCATCACCTCTGTTCTTCTACAGTCTCCCCCCTCTCTCTTATTCTTTTGGATCTCTCACCGTCAAACCCATAATTCGAATACGCATCCTTTATTGTTCGAGGATGAGGATCTAAAATCGTTCAATGGACATCATGAAACGAACCTTGAGCCTACGGTAAGCGCTCATCCTAAACCTATTTTCTTCAATAGTAAATTATACTGCTCTCAGTCCCTCCATAACTATTTTATCACAAAAATGTCATTTTTTAAAAAGTCATTGAAATAGCATAAAAATAGTTTGTGAATAAAAAAAATCATTTTTTTCTCATTCAATTTTTTTACCAACAGTGGAAGTAAGACAATAATAAAAGAATATTATAAGACAAGTAAGACAAAAATAGGGGGACAGAGGACTACGTCAAATATAAACAGGGAAATATTTTTAAATTGTTTGATGGGATGTGTGATGACAAAATATGGTATTGTGTTTGGTGATTGATGCGGGGATCCCTTTCGGGCCAAAATAATAACTTGAATCAACGCGATGTAGCATACTCGCCTGGTTGACTTGCAAAACAAGGTCACGGGGAGGTCCCTGGGATCCAACTCCAATGCCTAAGTCAATACTTTGATTCTCATTGACTTGTCTCCAAAAAATTGTCATTACTTGTCTTCTTGTCCTGGATCTCTATTTAAAGCAGACGACTTCCGTGACCTCTATTGATGGTGATCCAAGTTGTTCCTATCATTACTAAATTGTGGTTTTGCTGGGATGATCATGAGTACTGACTATCTTCCTTCTCGAGGTGGGCTTTTTTCCTTTGCCATGCGAGTTGTACTCTATGTTCACTTTTTCAGCTCGCTGGTTACGAGGTATTGTCTTTTGGCTTGGACTTTATGTGGTCCAGGGAGGTGTATACCATAATCCCCCAGAGCCAAGGAGTTGTTGTGAGCTAAACTGTTATATTTTGTATTGAAACAATTAAAGTTTAATCATGTTAAGATGATATTAGAAGCATTTCGAAGAGTGGAGATATGAAATTAACGACAAATTGAGCATGGGCTTCTTGGGTGAAGATATATGGGAAGATGTAACTAAGCTTTTAAGTTATCTTTTTTGGGCTATAATTGATAGTGGCCCGAGAATATAGGGTTAGATTTTAAATAAAAGGGGAGAGGTAAAGATTTACTTAACAGTAGTGCATTAACCGTCATTAAGTGTTTGTCCTTAAGTATCTTTTAAGTTTCTTCCTAAGGAAATACAAATAGTATTTCAATTTGCTAGCTTTTTAGTTGTCCAATAATGGTGGGTTATAGTAGTGTTTCTTACCTTGACTAATGTAACTATGCTAAAAGAATATCGTTCTCGTTTGTTTGCTTGTGAGGTTATAGTTCCTCATGTTGGTAATGTCGTGATAAGGCCGCTGTTTGGCATAATTAGTGTGTATGAGTGTCAGTTGCAATATGATTTGACCCTCCCAATTCCAAATTATTATTGGGCCTGGTAGGGTAAACGGTGAGTTGTGGAATGGTACTACTGTTGAGTCTTTCAGTGCTAGTGTGATTGTGTGTGTGTGTGGGGGGGGGGGTTGGCCAGCTCGACCTGGTGATAAGGATGAGAATTTACATGGATCGTAAAACTAATCGTAACTATGTTAATTGTGGCAATTTATTTATTATTTTTAATAGGTATTTATATGACATATAAGTAGGAAATCATCTGTAAGGAGCGTTGTGACTCATGTGAGTCCTCAAGATATGGTTTTATCAATTGGGTTACCTCAAATAGGATATGGGGATATACCTCGTATGGATGAGTCCTATGTTGATTTAACTAATGTTAGGGTTTGTATGTTGGACCTAGACCAAGTTCGTGAATACCTTAATAGTTTAGGGATCTCACCTAAAGTTGAGGAGTAGCTAATAACACTTGGGTGGTCAAATAAAATGACCGTTTTTTAGGTTTATTGGTTTTGTATCAGAATTGAAAGTACACATGAAACAAAATCTTATGTATTGATATAAATATGATGCTCACCTTTTGAGCAAGTTTCTCAAATTCAGAGATTAAAAAAGGAGCCGACGGATGTTATGCGACCTGAAGAAGAATGGCAGAAGTGTTTGACTAAGAAATGTCGTGAGAATGATCTAATCAGGGATATTATTTTGAAGCAAGATGATTACTTTGATAATGTCCATCACCATGAAGAAAAAATGGAGGTTGAATGTCAGCGATTAGCTGGGGGATTCAGAAATGAAAAGGGCGCTATAGTGAAGAACGTTAATTCGCAGTTCGACTCTCAACGAAGTATGCGAAGTTAGAAAGTCGAATAGAGGTTGAGGAACTATGCAGTTTTCGAGCAAATGAGAAGTGTCAAGAACTAGAAGGTTTATTGAAGGGACAATACGAGGTTAATGGTAACCTTTATGCCTAAATTAGTAAGAATCCACACAAGAATCCTAATGCTAATGAGGAATGTTGGAAAGATTTTTGAACAACAATTAGCTTATTTAAAACGAGATCTAGAGACTTATGCATATTCTGTGTACTTAAGGAGTATGCATCTAGACTGGTTAGAGTGCGGACCTATTATTGATTACAAGTTTTACTACATGAAGCATATGCGGCATCTAAAGGCCGTTGGTTCCACACGAGACGAGGTTTACCTGCTTATATGGTAGAAACTTGAGAAAATTTTGGAAAAAGAATCTGGGCCCACAAATACAATGGACTGTGGATTACCTTAGTTGCTTTGGCTAGTATTTAATCATGTACTAATCTCATTCATATTGATTTATTTGTAATGATGGTGCTGGGAAGACTATCTACTCAGGATAGATTAAGGTATTTGGGTATACAGGTTGGAGTTCCTCACTGCCTTCTATGTGATGAACAAAAAAATGAGACCCCCCATCATTTATTTGTCCACTGCAGATTTACCAAACAAGTCTTCCATAAACTTGGCATTTCTGGTTTTAATGATTTAAGGAGTGTCCGCAGATTCTGTTACTATGGGTGTAGCAGAAGGAATCAAAACAGGAGATTCAGAATGGTTGTAACTGTTTTTTATAACCTGTGGATGGAAAGGAACAGAAGAAGCTATGGCAACAAAAGCTTAAGCATCAGAGAAATTAGAGTAATAGTTAAGAATGAATTTCTATATCGGGTTTAAACTGGGCTTGTTGAGTTTGGGCTGACTATAATAATAATGAGGATATTGTACAATTTGAATTTTATTGAAAGAAATGAAACACGGTTCACCCAATGTGGGAAAATTTGGAATTTTGTGCAAGTTCGTAATCCTAGGGTTTTGTGGAATTGGGGGTTAATTTTTTAAATTTGAATCGACCCTTGTATTTTTTATATACTCAAAATTTTCTGAGTTTGGAAAGAAGGATTCGTCTCTATGTAATAGGGAGACGAAATATTTCCGAGTCCGGAAATAAAAATTTCGGAATAAATAGGCGATTTCAATTTTCCAAAGGCTGCCTAGAAAGGTGGTGCAAACTCGGAAAGCCAATTACCGAACTCAAAAAAGATATCGCACATACATGTGTAAATTAGACGAATTTGTTTCCAAGCTCGAAAACATGTATGGCCAATAAATATGTAGCCAAGATACATTTCCAAGCTCGGAAAAGTATCTGCACTTTTGGCATCCATGTCAATTTTTGAATTTACATGCTACGCATAAATCCATCCATAACATGAACCTCCAAATTTTATAAAATCAAATCATATTCACTCAAAAAAATTCATACATTCTCAAACCAAGAGTCCAAACATTATCTGAACACAAGAGTCCAAATTTAGATGCATCAAACACAAGAATCAAAACGTTATCAAATCAAATACAATCCAAATTCTCAAATGCAATCAAATTTCTCAAATCAACCCGACCAAACTCTTCTACCCAATAATTTTATCAATAGCAGAGTCCAG
>JAULKJ010000001.1:6837265-6854574 GCA_032355405.1 Rubia balearica
TTAGCGAATACTTTCTGGGGACATTTTGGTAAGGGAAACAGTTAGTTAATTATAATTGATTAACTGTCGATAAAGTATAAGAATTGGGAGGGTTCAGCAGATACTTGTCGTCTTATAACCGATAGATGTGTAAGAATTGATTTATTATTGCGCCTATGATCGATATGAACTAGCATGAGTTATTCTTAGCCGATATCATTTAAATATATTATTTCTCATTTTTTAGACATTATTCATTATTTTAGTCTTAGAATCATTTTCAAAAATTAAGGCGTGGTGGCATCAACAAAGAGTTTTCTGAATTAGTAGGAAAAATAAATTGAAATTATTGATTTTTGCTCATCGTGGGATCGACTCTGCTTATAATGTACTAATTAATATTTTCCTGAGTTTGCAGATATTTGGCGAGTTAAACGACGCTCACCATGGTGAGACAGTGAAACCCCAGATTCCGACGAAGGTGGCGGAGCGGCGGTGGAGGTGCAGAGATGATGAAGAAGAAGAACCATAGGGGTATTTTTGTCATTAAATTTTTAGTTTTAATACAAGGGATATTTTAGTCTTTTAGGTTTGGTCAATGTCGAAAAAATGTCAAGTCAATGCCGGAATAGTGCGAAAATGTTATATTGCACTTTTGCTAAAAAACTGAGGGTTAGAATCGCAATTTCAGATTTTACAAGATTAGATTGACATTTTTAAAAAATAGTAAGGTTAGTTTTGTATTTTATTTACCCAAAAAAAGACTTTGGGAGTTTAGTAAAGTACTTTTTTTTATTAAAATATGATGCATTATGTATCCAACCAGAACGACGTCGTTTATGCTGGGAGCCGTTCATCCATGTATTTAATCGCTGCTAAATCCCATCGATTATAGCTGAAAGAATTCGGGAGCGCTTTAGCCTTTATGTAAATTCATTCAATTCCGAAGATTCCTACACCAACGGCTGCCCTGATCCTCCTAAATGCAAACAACAGCACCTGCCATTGTTGAGCTCATCAAGAACAAGGCCGCGGGGCGCTGCAGACGAGCCAGATCGTCTTTTGGTACAAGATTACGAACACGGCGGCCATGAGAAGATTAAAGAGAGAGGAATGCCGGCGTACCAAACACGACGCCGCTTTCTCCCCTTGGAAGGTCTGTTTTTGGTTTTCAGCGTTTGGGTTTGTCTGTCTCTGTGTTTTTGTCCGAGTTTTTGTGTTTCTGTTTTTAGGTTCTGATTGGTGCTTGTGACTGGGAAGAACACGCGGCGGGGAAGGAGGGGGCTGAGAGATACAGGACTGAGAACCTTCCGAATTGCGCTTCGTGCACAGGTGTTTATGAGCTTGGTGTGACTGTCTGGCATGGAGGTAAGGGGAGAGAGTCCAAGAAGCTTGATCCAGCCTTTATAGTCCCGGTTTACATTGGGAAATCCGACAATGTTAGGACCCGAATGCAGCAGTATGGCCGTGATGGCGCTCACTTGGAGAACGGACGGTCAAATGGTAGGCTATATGAGTCTGATGTTGAGCAGAAGGGACCTGGATTGTTCTGGGAGGTATTCTCAAAAGGCTTCTCCGTTGTACACAGATGGGCTCCTGTAAGTGCGCTTTCTTGGTTCTTATTTTTTCTAACAACCGCAATGGTGTGAAGAAGTGTATGCTCTTGTGATGTTGACTGATTTATAGAATTTAGTTTGAGGAAATATCAAATCATGTTGATTGAAGATGTGGTTTTCTTTCACTTTGATTGAGGATGAGAGCTCTTTCCATATTCTATTTAGGATTTGTTATGTTATATGATAGGGTTTTTGTTTCCAGGCCTAATGCATCCCACATTATATGCATTGCTATTCAACAAAGTTCTAACTTGCTCTTGAGTTTTCACTTTAACGTGCGAAATCGTGGTTTTCTAGTTTTGCGTAAATTAGTCTAGTGTTGATTTAGTGCTACGCCATTTTTGCGTTTCTGTTGCTGCATCATATTGGTCGCGTAGTTGTTTATGTAACTAGAAACCGGGTGGTACTAAACTAAAGACTCTAGTAAGCTAATGGAAACTGTACTTGTCTAGTCAGGAAGTTTGTGTTTAGGATCTTTTTGCTATATTAGCACACTATATAGCTTTCATTTAATCACAATGTGTGGTCTCATTATGCATTTTGTTCTGTGATCAGATGGAAACTACACGCGATTCTGAGAAAACTGAATCTGACTTGCTTGGGAAATTTGATTATGCATGGAACAAAGACAGTAATGGTACTCGCCGGCGTGAAGACATCCTCAAAAAGCTTAAGCATGTCTCAAAATCTTATCCATTTCTTGCAAAGATTCAGCTCTTTCCTCAGAAAAAAAAGGGAATCAAAATCAAAGTCTACAAGTTACCTTCTGTGGAGAATGGATTGGATTTCTACTCCAGCTTGGAAGATAAAGGTCTCCTTCATCGAATTTTCAAATTTGGGAGATCACAACCAAGATTAGTCGTCAGCTCAGGTATTGATCAGAATACCAATAGCACCACCTGTGGTGTTGCATTAGGCCATGAAGTCATTTGTAAAAGACCGCCAACTGAAGGGAACAAAAGGTGCACAGAGCACAAAGGGATGAAAGTAAATGGTGTCACTTCTAAGCCACTTCCCAACATCGAGGAATCTGTTTGTGTTTGTGGAGTTATCTTGGATGATGGTTCTAGCTGTTCGAGCACACCACTCCATGGAAACAAGAGGTGCCTGGAGCACAAGGGTATGAGAATTCGTAGCTCCATTCCTCAGCAAACGAAAGATCAGAAAGCAGATAATGTGCATCCTACTGAAAATGGTGTTAAGAAAATTACATGTGGAATGAACCTAGATGATGGGAGTTTCTGTACAAGGGAGCCACCACGAGGAAGAAAAAGATGCGAGGAGCACAAAGGAATGAGGGTCAAAAAGACCATATCTAGTAGTGTGCTTGTTGAAGGACAAATTGAAAAAGAAGGTGAAGATTGCTTAATTATTCCATCAGTCTCTTTTTCTGAGGAAAACAGGAGATCTGCATCAACTTGTGGAGCACCGTTGAGCAATGGTTCGGGTTGCAGAAGGAGAGTGACTGGTGGTAGTAGATGTTGGCAGCACGGAGGATAGTCATGCCCAGTTGATAAACCACTGATCTCAAATATGCATGCTTTGCAACTTCACAGTGGTTAGTTGGTTGGAAACAATGTTCTGCTAGTGTGAAACGTTTGAGGAATAGAGTCTTCGAAATCAAAATTAGTGCATCTTTTGTAGCATTTGAGGCCAATTGTGTTTTCAGCAATCAATTAATCAACTATTTATAAGATTAAAGGTTTTTTAAATTGTACTCCCTCCATTCCGATCTGTCTCAACTGGGAAATTATATTCAATCAAAGTTACTGAACTTGGATCATAAATTTCATTAGATATATCAAGATATATATATATATATATCTTTTTTAATTATTAAACTTTTATACACTTTTGTATATATATATATATATATATCTTTTTTAATTATTAAACTTTTATACACTTTTGGTAAATGTAATGAGAGATAGTTGTAGTCGAATAATTTTTAGAGAGAGTAAAAAAATTGGTGAAATTTAATTTGAGACAAAAATTGCCTTTTTAAAATTGAGAATCAACTTATATTAATTATAATAGGTGGAGTTATTACAACACCGATGAATACAAATCAACATATTAGCTACTTTGTGCCCTGTTGTCAGAGCATTTCTTGGAACTTTCATAAACCTTAAGTGTCGGATTTCATCTACTATTGATGTCACTTCCACCGGAGGTGCTTCCGTTGTGTTGCTGAGTAATCCGATTAAGGTTTCCGAGTTCGACCATACCTACAATTCCAGATACTTTGAAAGCGTGATCTAGTCCCTGAAGAAAAACTTTGGCTTCTGCGGATAGTAGCGAAGAAGTTGGAAAATGGGTACTGTACGTGGATCCGTTCGTTTGCAAATTTTGTAGCATTGTCCAAGCAGTTGAGCTGTGCCATATGCTTTTCCAAAAGGCCCTATCAAACTTTAGGGTCGGCTATATCTGGGCATCCTCCAAGTCTGTGTTGAAAGGAAGTTGTGCTGTTGCAGGTAAGTCCACATCCTCTGTGTCCAAATGCATATTTCTTCTGTTATCAGTTTCCACACTAGAGTACGCCAATGATGTGTGTCATGTTCTTGGTCTTGAAACACCATTCAGATTCCGTTGATTCTAAATCTGCCATAGTACATGTAATGAAAGCCCAATTGCTTCAATATTTGGGGCTGCCACAAACCATTGCCAAAATCAAGAGCTAAAATCCACCAGTGTCCCCTGAGTGAAATCAAAGCCTAGTACCGAGGCCCTCCATATGCGTCTTGAATACTCACATTCCATCAATAAGTATTTTGTATCTTCAGGAACACTTGTTTAGCACCTTGTGTAATCTGAGGCTGTGTGGATGCCTAAAATTTGCAGGTTTGCCCGTGTTTGGAAGGCTTTGTGTAGAGCTCTCCAAGTGAAGAACGTGATTTTCCTTGATATAGGAATTTTCCAGAAGTCTTTCCACTTGGCGTTCACCTTAGGAATGACAGTGGGGCGGGTTTTGGTGGAGGTTCGTCTCGCATCTGCCCCAGGATATAGGGGAAGTTTAAGTAGGGGTGGGGCGGGTATGGGTATGAAAATCATACCCTCTGTGGGTAGTGGGTCAGGTGTGGATATTAGTTCACACCTGCCCCATGCCCGCCCCGCCCCTCTAAACCCGTTATATACCTGCTAATTTAATATAAAATAAATTATAAATTATTCATATTTCATATATCTTACCTTTAATATTTTCATGTAAAAATATATTTATTAAATTTTAATATAAATTTTACTTTAAAAAACTTGATTTAAGCTATTTTTGGAGATATAAGTGGGATAAGTACAATGGGTATGAAGTGGGTGCTGGGATGGGTATGATTTTTGTATAACAACCGATAGGGCGGGGTGGATTTTAAAGTTGTACCTGTTATGGGTTATGGGGAGGATATAAGTATGGAAATTTTAGGTAGGCATGAGTATGGATGTACCATAATTCGCCCCGCCCCACCCTGCCCCATTTTCATCCCTAATTCACCTGATTATTGGTCGGATTTGGGAATGTGTCTTGTGCCCTGTACCAGACTTGACTAAATAGATACCATCATATGTGAGTGTCCATACATGTCTGTCTATTGCATTACCTTGTTGTGGAATGTGATAGCTTGTATTTATTGTACAACTGATGATGGATATATTGCTTTGAGTAGAGGTGCGCCACTGTTTATTATTGTCTAAAAGCTTAGCCACTTTCATATTTGAATGATGTTATATTACTCCTATAACATTGTCCATCGTGTTTTGTGGCACCCATGGAATCTAGTAGTCTTCTACCCCTACCTGCTCTCTTGTTCAGACCTCCCATCGTAGACATTTCCTGAGTAAGTCTGGCCCATGAAATATGGACCTCCATGCCCAACTGTCATTCGCCTTCTTTTTGCACTTCAGTATGTCCTATTGTTTATAATATTTGGCCTTGAATACTGAAACAAATAGTGACTGTTTCAACTGTAGTATTGTCCAAGCATGCTTAGCCAATAAGGCCGAGTTCATCTGTTGTCCAGACCTGAGTCCAAGTCCTCCTTGTTTTGTTGGCTTGCACATTGTTTCCCATGAGACCTAGTGTATGCCTCTATTATCTAACTCTCATTTCCAAACGAACCTTGTTGTGAGTGCATTTATATCCTGTGATGGTGTTTTAGGAATTTTGAATATGGCCAAAGGATATAGAGGCATGGCTAAAATAACATGTTTGGCGAGTGTGATCCTTCCTACCAATGACAAAGACTTTGTCTTCAAATTATTATACATGTCTCTAATCCTTTGTATAAGACTCGTGTATGTTGCACCATTGGACTGCTGCAATTGTATGTCCATCCCAAGGTATTTGCCACCAATACCTCTCCTATGGATGTTTAAGGCATATCTCATATATAACTCCCTGTTTGCTGATATGTGTTTTTCCCTCCTTTCATTGATGACTTATCTGTGTTTTTTCTTTCTTTCATTGATGACTTATCTGTGTTTTTCCTCCGTCTCAAGTATATGGCAAAGTCATCCAAAGTAGTAGCTAGTTTCTTGACTGCCTGTTATGTGCATTCTAGGAAGAGCAAGATGTCATCCACATACATTAAATGTAAAACTGTAGGTGCTCCTCTCCCTGGTCTATATCTAACTTGTGGCATATTCATGAGTGATTGATTTAGTAGGCTAGATAGCTAATGTTGGCAAATGATTAACATATAGGGAGACAGAAGACAGTCTTACCTCAGTCTCCTGATGGGCTCAAACCATTCTAATTGTCATTGATTTAGTTTAACTGATATAGTGATTGTAGTTGTACACATTCTGATCAATTGTATCCAATGATTTGGCATACCCACATAATTCAATGCATCTATAATGAATTCCATCTATACTATGTCATAGGCTTTACTCATATCCAACTTAATTAATGTAATACCTAGCTTCCCCTTCTTTTTCTTAAGAGCCTCCAGCATCTCATAATTAATGAGGACATTTTCTCCTATGCGTATGTCTTTTATGAATCCTGTTTGAGCTTTGTGTATCAAATGCCCCATAATCTGCTTGAGCCTGCTCGTGAGAATTTTTGGTACCAGTTTATATTTGACATTGCAGAGAGAGATTGGTCACAAATCACCTACCTTCTCAGGGCTCTTTTTCTTTGGTATTAGCACAATCTGTTTTTGGTTCAAGTCATTAGGCATGTCCCCTCTGTTGAGGACCTGTAATATTCCTGATGCTACCTTGTCCCTTACATGGTTCCAGTATTTCTTGTAAAAACCTGCTAGAATGCCATCAAACCCTGGTGCCTTCTAGGGTTTCAGGGACTTAAGTGTTTCCTTAACTTCTTCTGCTCTGAATGGCATCCTGAGATCTTGAATTTTCTCTTGTGTTAACTTGTTATGATTAGACTGCAGAACTTGTTGTAAGGTTTTTTCATGCACAAGCAATGGTGGGTATTTATCTGGGGCTATATAGATAGAAGCAAGATGATCTATGAGCAATGTTTGGATTCGTTGTTGCTCTTGTGTCCAGGTTCCATTTGCTATTTGTAACTATGTTATTTTGTTGATCGCTGCCTCTTTGTTGCCCATTGAGTGAAATGATCCCCGAACCTGCCCCAATGCACTCTTGATCTTTGTTGTCAGTAGTCAGACTATTGTTGCAATAATCCTTTGATTTCTTACCTTCGAGCTTGTTCTTGCTATGTCAAAAGTTGTGTGTTTCCCACACCAGCCTTTAGTTGAAGTCTCTCTAAGTGTTTAGATTTTTCTTGAATCCTCTTGTCTAGGTTTCCAAAAGATTGATCACTCCAATTCTTCAGGTACCTTAATGTGACCTGTAAGATATCTGATAATATCCCCTGTGGCAATACATCCATCACTAAATCTTTTATAGTCCATATTTTCTCCACAATCTTTTTTCCCTTCTATTAACCCAGTCGTATCTAAGATGTGGTCTTTGCCTATCTGTACTCCCTTGTAATTGCAACAAACATGGTATGTGGTCCGATTATACAGACTGAACAGTTGTAACCATACAGGGTTGACAAAAGATCTGAATAATCTTTGAAGTATATGATCATGATGCTTCCTATTGTTTTTCCATGTGAACCATAAACCTATGTGCCTAAGTTCACTAAGCTTATGATCCTCCAACAGCCGTTGAAGTTTGTCAGAACTAGGTGTTAGTTGAAAGAAGAGTTTCACATGTTTATCTCCAGTTGAGAGTTTTTGGTTAAAGTAACCTATTAGGACCAAAGGATACTGGCTAACTGGTAGGTTTTCATTGATATAATTCCAAACATCGATCATTCTAACAGTTTCAGGGTGTGCGTAAATAAAATTTTGGAACCAAGTGAAGTTCTCCCTACCAGTACACTTAGTCAAAATAAAATCACCACTACTACTTCTAGATTAATACTATTATTCCACAATACAGAAATTCCTCCAGCTGAACCAATTGCTGGAATATGTCATCCCTCTCTGAACCTTGATAATTCCTGCCACTTCTCCATCTTCTTCTGCTTCATCTTAGTTTCAACCAAACATACCACTCGAGGGTTGTGTTTTTTGAGCTATTTGTTCAGCCAATTCCTCGTAGGAGCATTGTTCATGCCCCTACAGTTCCATATAAGGGTATTCATGGCCCTGAGGTTGGCTATTTCGGGACAGCCAAGCCTAAACCCACATTAGTTTTCCCCTACTGATCCTGAGCCTAGACTGTTATCTGGTTTGTGATCAACGCCTGCTCTTCGATCTTTCTCTTCTTTATTAGCATTGTCTCCTAATTCCACTTCGCTAGCATCACTGTGTTGATAGACCCTGTCTGGGTATCCAGCTCCTCCGCCTACTCTTATCGCTTGTATTCTGCAACGTAGCTATCTTTTCTATCCCATATGCTCAATTGATCCATGTGATTCCTCATTAAATTCACCCTTCCCGTGCCTTTCAATATCTGAATTTGTTTCAGATAGTGTTTCCTCTTGATCCTGGTTCCGGGCTTTGCTTTCTTCCTGTTGTGAGGTTGTTGTTTGAAAAGGATTAGGCAGGAAGTCCTCTTGTTGCTGGAATTTGAATGCCCCATCATTTAAGATAGAACACACCTAAAGTCGGCCAAGTTTTATTTTTCAAGTTGACTACATAGTAGTACGATCAGCTAAGTTTATTTGGTCATCCCAGGAGAAACTGTTCATGGACATTATGGGGAAATCCCTTACGAAGGAGATATCTTAGTTACATTTATATATGAAAAATTAAGATATGGTTATATAAGAGGTGGAACGGGTATTAGAAGTTCGTTCGATTGATTCAATATCGATGAATCTAGAAAAGTAGATTGAGGGTTGGAACAAATGTACAACAAAAATTCTTGGAATTCCATGGGGATTCTTGATTGGTGCCAAGCCAACTATAGTTCAAAGTTGTATCTCTTTGGTTAATAAGATCCAAAAATTTTATCGATCCCAAGGGGTGCAGATTCATAATAAACATGTTGAAATTATTGTACGTCAAATAACATCAAAGGTGTTGATTTTGGAAGATGGAATATCTAATGTTTTTTTACCCTTTATGTCTTGCTGCTCTTCTTGAATCAAGTCAGAGATAATGATTAGCTCCCTTTCCTTGCCATTCACTAAATCACACTATTCAGGTCTTCTTGTATACGTAACAGGCGGATCCAAACAATTGCATTTACCCTGACTATATTTGGGGCTTATCTCTCAATAACCTTTGAGAACCTTCCCAATTATCATTACCCTCTAGTGCCTTAATCACTTTCCCCTGTTGCTACCTCCCACTTATTATTATTATTAACTACATCTGCTGCAGTTACTAATAAACTAGTAGTTTCACCAATAGCCTTAGCCATAAGTGGGTCAGAGAAGGAAATTAAATCAGCCTCATCTAGTTTATGTGGTTGCAAATCCTGGCTTTGGAATGCATTGAGATTTTTTATGCCAGTCCTGTGTTTTCGTCATTAAGGCCCATGCTAAAATGACCCATGTCAGAGTCTTGCTCTTCCTCCATTGTTTGTTGTTGTTCCATTTATCTAGACGACTCCCACTCTATATGAATCCATCTATCCCATTTCATATCTGAATCATGCAAATATGCTTCAGGAAAAAACCCATGTGGAAGCCTCCGATGTTGTTCTTCCTAATTTTGTTCCTGCTTAATCTCTTCATCTTCCTGTGGCAGCTACTCTGGTATATTTATATTGCCAAACACCTGTCATCCCGCACTTTGTTCTAAAACAAGGTTTTCATTCATCATCTGGTTGTTCTGATTCTCTGAGACCAACTAATTATTCTTGATGACTATGTAATGAAAGCCGTCCGGGGTCATCCCTTCTTGAAGATCTTGATAGAATTCCCCCTGCTACTCCATAAAATCAGCCTAAAATGTAGTGTACCTCTTATGTGGTATGTGACCCTGTGCACGAATGGTTGCCGGAAAAAAAATCCTTGGTGAGGTTGTATACTATGTTAGTTCCCCATTCCTTATAGTGTTCCCTAAACTTAGTTTCTAAAAACCGTGCAAGTAGCACATTTTTCAATATAGGACACATTGACATTGGATGACCTATACGCCCATGCCGCTTGCAGAATTTGTGGACTCTTTTATATCGACATTCAACCCAATACCTAGGTCCATTAGGCATGTTAACGAAAACCCCCGGAATTAAGGGGTTCCAAATGTGAACCAGGACTCTTCCTCTAAGATACCTTATATTTCTAGCAGCAATTTGATGCAAGTCGACCTTCACCACCTCACCGACGTGATTAGCTAGTATTCCTGCTATCTCATGTATAAAGCAAATAGAGGATAATCTATGAATACAGACAACCACAATCACTTTTTGTACTTAAATCTGTTAAGCAATATCGTTGGTTCCCATCTTCGAACTGCAAAAAAAAACCTCCCGCTATAGCAAACTGGGTGTTAGTTGATAGAATCGTAATTTTTGTTAGTATGAGCGTGGCCATGATTTTTCTTGTCTTTTCCTATCACAATTTTAATGAACACATACCCTTCGTCCCACAATTTGACTTCCACTTTTCTTATTATAGTTTTCTAAAAATTTCCCCTTTTTTACTATTCAATCCATTCTCATGTTATTAATACTTCATTTTTATCAATATATGCTGTTATAAAAATGTGTACCTGAATATATCAGTGATTCACTAATACTCTTCATTTGACTTGAAATTTTCTTTAACAACTAGGAAAATGAATATCTGTTTACCTTATGAGAAAATTATAATTAGAAAATTTCTTGACAAACTAAAGATCAGTTTGCAATTAATAAAAAATATAGCACTTTAGGTCAAACCCTGTCAATCCATGAACGTAGATCTAAGTTTAGCAACAAGGGTTGAGCCTACTTAGCCTCTTGCACAGTTACCACTATCTTCCTCTCCCTCCTCCTTCTTAGCGCCGCACTGGGGTGTTCTACTTCCTCCTCTTCAAGCCAAAGTTTTCGATAATTTATTTTGTTTGCATGGTTTGGCATCGATAAGCCAAATCAACTAACATCAACAATGGATGTGGTTACAGTGGATCTGCTCAACTAACTCCTCTAAATAGAATTGCTTCGGTAATGAACCATTTTACCCCTTTACTTGGTTTGGTTACAATGGATATTTACCAAAGTGTTAAATGATAAAACCCTAGTCAACTAGGGATGTAGAATTACATGTTAATACATAGGTTTCATGAGGGTACAAGAATAAAATAGAAAATAACTTAGCTTTAACGAAACATCCTAAATATCTAATATTCTAAAACCCCCGTCAAGCGCAGCATCGGATAAACCGAAACGCAAAGGTTAGATATAAAAAAAATCAAAAAAGGGATGTGAGAGATCCTTAGTGAAAATATCAGCTATCTAAAAGGAAGTGAGAACATGGCGAAGTCGCAACTTGCCACTCGCAACCAACTTTTGGACAAAATGATAATCGATATCAATATACTAGGCGGGCATATGAGCGACTGGATTCTAAGCGAGAAAATGGCATTGTTGTTGTCACACAACAAGAGAGGAGACCCAAAAATCGGAAAGAATTTCACGAGCTTAATTCACCTTACCCAAGAAGATACCAGTAGAGGTGGAAGAAACCTCGAGGTCAAGAAAATAATGCAGAGAACCAAGGTCCTAAATGGAAAAATCCTGATTAGTACGAGTGATAAACTGACGATTGACCATAGAATCATTTCCCGTAAGAATGATATCATCAACATAAACCAACAGGTAACGAAGAATAGTATCATGAGAGAAGATAAAAAAATAGAAGTGTTATCCATTCTGCAAAAAAAAACCGAGGTTCCAAATATAGGTACTAAACCTGTCAAATCAAGAACAAGGGGACTGCTTAAGTACATAAATGGCTTTACAAAGGCGGCGAACATAATCATGGCTAACCGGATCCTTGTACCGACCGGTTAAGCCATGTAGATGGGAGTATCAAGAACACCTTTTTTAAAGGAATTTGCATCAAGCTGGTGGAGAGGCTATTTTTGCATAGTGGCAATAGCGAGAATAGGTCAAACCATAGAGGCTATAACCACAAGAGTGAATGTGTGATAAAAATTAAAATCAGGGATTTGAGAGTACCCTTGAACAAAAAAATGAGCCTTATGACAATCCATGGTACTATCCGGCCGGTATTTTAAAGGTAACACCTATTTAGAGCCAACAATATTAACATTAGAAGGACAAGGGACCAAATTACCAAGTGTGTTGATGACAAAGAGTATCTATCTATGCATCCATGTCAGCCACCTATTTTAGATCACGAAAAGCAGAACAATAATCCTTGGGCTCGGACTTAGCAAGAAGAGAAGCTAGAAGACCAAAGGAAACCTAACCATCAAACTTGCAAGGCGGTCTCACCATCACGAGCTCAAGTGACTATAGGATGAAGAAGATTGGAAGAAAGATCAGGAGAGCCACCAGAATCAGGAATAGAGCCTGAAGAATGTGAAGAAGATCCAAAAACATCCAACAAAGGAGAAACTGGTCCTCGAGAAGTAGCCAATAGTGACCTAGAAATTGCAGTTGGAAGGGCCGGAATTTGAAAATCCAAATCAGGAGAGAAAATAGAGCATGGGGCCAGCGAGGATGGTGACAAAGCTACTGGTGGAAAGTCAGGGACTGAAGGATCAAGGAAGCAAGAGACATCCAACGATAAAATGGAGATGCAGATGAAGTAATAGTGGAGAAAAGGAAGCATGACTCATCAAAACGAGCATGCCAAGAGATATAAACCCCACCAGTGGTAGTATCCAAATAGTGAAAACCTCTGTACTATGAGCTATAGCCAATGAACACACAAGGGAGGCTTCGTTGCGGTAGTTTATGCTCGGCATAAGGGTGAACAAAAGGATAAACCCAACAACAAAAGGGATGAAAGTTAGAATAAATTAGCGCGCGATAAAAAAGAAGACCATATGGTATAGCTCCATCAAGAATCAAGATGGGAAGATGAATGATAGTGTGAACCGCAGTCGAAAAGCATTATCCCAGAAATGAAATAGGCAAATGAGAGATAAACAACATAGTGAGCCCCATCTCAGCAACATGGTGATATTTTCGCTCAGCACGCTCATTTTGTTCAGGCGTATATGGACAAGAAATTTGATGACTTATCCCCTTTGATGCAAGTGAGTACAAGGTCGCATGTTAAGGAATTCAGTGCCACCATCACTCTGAAAACCCTTAATGCGAGATGAGAATTTATGTTCTACAAAGGCCTCAAAATGCATATAAATGTCACCAAAATCATATTTCCGACGAAGGGGATAAAACCAAGAGAAACGTGAGTAGTCATCCACAAACAAGGCATAATAAGATAATTTATTTCTAGATAATAGAGGTGAAGGGCCCTATAAATCCCAATGAACCAAAACAAGAACATTCACAGTATGCTTAGAATTTGCAACAAAACACAATTTGTGACCTTTCGCCATAACACAAGGAGCACAAGTGTGAGATTTTGGAAATAAAGATGAAACACAAAAGGAACCATTCTTAATCAAAAGGGAAATAATGTTGTTGGATACATGTCCTAAATGAATATACCACAACTCAAAAGATGCCATATTCTTGTCTGCTTAATAAAAGAAACTAAAGCCTCTTCACCTTGATCCAATACATAGCTATCCTCACTATGACCTCTGCTCATGCCTGCCTTGGTTACTTTGTACTGAATAACAAAAGAGCGATCATTAAACGTGATTAGAACATCAAGATCCCTGGTAAGCTTACTAACAGATAACAAATTCTTGGTGATATTAGGCACAACCAAGACATTAGATAAACGCAACGTAAGTGTAAGCTGAGAATCACCAATGGCAGAAATTGAACTAGAATCACCATTAACAACATAAACATAAGTATTACCAGAGTATGGAGTGACACTTTCAAGAGCAAAAGAGGAAGAACTCATATGATTGGTGGCGCCTGAGTCAATATGTCAATCTGAAGTGACAATTGTTGGTTCAATTTTCAAGGATGATTAAAATTGTTTGAAAATATAGGTGGATTTGGATGGACAAGGCACAAGTCAAAAGCAGTGGGAAGCAACATGGCCCGATTTGCCACACTATTAGCGATGAAGAGTGGAACCGGATCCACACCTACACGAACAAAAGCAAAAGGCTGCCAAGAGGTCCTGCCACCATGATGACAAAAAAATAATCACCACGGGCGGTGCTCGGCCATCATAAACGGTCGCCGTCGGCGCATAATCCCACATGCGGCTGGTCGGAGATGCAAAAATGGAAAAAATAATCAGACCATCCCCTTGAACTTGTATGCCTTGCAGATCAGTCAGAAATGCCTTGTTGTCCTTAGCTTGGGCAACAACATCAGTGCAAAATGGAGTTGGCAAAACGTGAACATGGGGAGCACTAAAATATTTAAACTCGACACCAAATTCCGTCACAAACTATAGAAAATGGTCTTGATTCGAGATCGGAGCACCCATAGAAAAGAGTTGCTCAAAAATGAATTTAAAATTTAGATGAAGATCATGAACAGTTCCCATTTTCCGAATATTGAGAGCTTGAACACGAAGAGACATAATCAAAGACTTGCTTCGATTATGGTAAACTGAGAAGAGTTTGTCCCTGATCTGTTTTGAGGTTTCACAACTAGAAATCTTGCCCATAGCATCCACCGTGAAAGATGAGAAGAGGAGATTGCAAAGCCGCCGATCTTCAATGAGCCATGGCTCATATTTTGAATGAGTAGACTCATACGCTGCCTGCAGATCCACCTTGGAAGTGCCAGATGCCGGAGACGACGCTGCTGTAACGTAGCTCACTGAAGTTGAATGTGGGGGAGAGGGAACTGGTGGTAGGAAGTGGAGCCATCAAAATGGTCGAATAATCCTTGTAGCTTAAGGACATGAAGTGCTTGTCTCTTCCATGTCAAATAGTTGCATCATGTAAATCTGTATGAACTGCTCCTCAACCATGGAAGGAGACGCAAACAAAACATATGGAGCAAAATGAAAGGAAATATGGTCGGGAAAATGCGAGCAGAAGACGCGCTGTGAGGGAGAGGCGTGGCAGGAAAATGGCTTGCAAAAATATGGGAAATGAAGGAAAAACTGGTAGTAAAATTTGACCATTAGGAGAAGGGAAATATGGCTAGTAAAAGAGAGAGGAAAAAGGAGAAAATATGCGAGAGAGGGTACGACCGATTGGAGGCCGCTTTGAAGAGGGGGGAGAGGATCTAAAGATGATACCATATTGAATGATAAAATCCTAGTCAATTAGAGCTGTAAAATTACATGTTAATATATAGGTGTCATGAGGGTACAAGAGTAAATAAACAATAAGTTAACTCTAAAGAAACATACTAAAGATATAATATTTTAACACAAAGTAATTTGAATCAATATCTTGTGCTTCATTTTTTGGAGTTTTGGTGTTTCTTAATTTGCATCTATTCGGTCATATTGATTATCCGTCATAACTAACTAGTACATTAAGAATACTAACATATGCAACATGTAAGTAAGCAGATGCAATTCCTAATTCAAAATGAACAAACAACAACAAATGAAAATAAAAGGTCATACACGGTACAATTAATTAGTACAAACTAAATATTAACAAATGCAACACGTAAGTAAACAAATGCAGCTCATTATTCAAAATAAAACAAAAAACCATACAAAGTACAACTAGCTAGTAAACACGAAATACTAATAAATGCAGCATGTAAGTAAACAAAAGCAGTTCCTAATTCAAAATGAACAATGATTGAAAACAAAAAATCATACAACAACTAACAAGTATACACTAAATACTAACAATTTCAATATATAAGTAAATAAATGCATATTATAGCATCAACCTCATATAAATGCATAGCTTTACTTATAAATCATTTTAAATCTGACACATGCATAACTTTACTAAAGAAATGCAATTTCTGATTGAAAAATAAAAATCAATTGACTCTCATTGACCAAGAATCTCATATGAAGAGAAAGCCTACATAACATGATTTTTCAGAATAACTAACATGTACAATGACTTTATTCGTGCTGGATGGAGAAATATTTTAGATTTCATCTTAATGTTGCATAAGCTCAGCCTTCTTGCTGCTTGTGTAGCTAGTGATGTAGCTGATGACTTGGAGATGTCTCCCGAAGCAAGACAGGGAAAGTCTCTGACCAATTCATTATCTTTCATCCAAGTACAAGCTATAGGTACGCTTGAAAATCATTATCTTCCGTTCAATTGACCCTCATTGCTGCTCACCGACGAATGTTGCAGACAATCCCGAAGTTAAAGAATAATACAATTTCCATAACAGTGCAAGATATGCCTAAAAGATGACAATGGGAACTCTTTGATGTTGAGTCTTCAGAAGTAGGAAAAAAGGGGCGGCGGTTGGTGGTGGTGGCGACAGAGAAAGCAGTTCTCGTCTGGAACTCGTGAGGTGATCGCGTCAAAGAATTGATGTCGGTGCTCATAATTTGGGTAAGATGAATTTGCACATAATTACAACTTAATGATGAATATCATTAATTACAAAAGAAACATTATTTTACAACTAAATTCATACCAAGTCCATAAGTTTATGAACAAGTTTTTTTTCAAGATTTTCTCTTGTAATTAATTGAGAGGTGCGAAAATGACCTTATATATATTTATTTAAATGTGGCTAAACTACCCTGGATTTTTAGAGAGTGCCAAAATAACCCTTAGATTTTAGAATTAGTCTTAGTATCAGCTGGACATAATTGTATCATTTAACGAATATTTAGAACTGTTTCAGCATATTCTACGAACACTCGAAATTGTTGAACCACTTCAAAGAATTTAGAGTTGTTTGAGCACATTCATAAAAACATAAATTTGTTTTTGTGTTTCTCCCTAATTAATATTTTAAAAGAGGTTAATCAAATATGTGGACAACAGGACAAGTGGTTCTTTTTTCTTAATTCCAAAAGATATGGACATCCCAATTAGAGATGGCAGTAAGTCGGGTTTTGGTGGAGTTCCGCCTCCAATCCACTCCAATGGCGCGGGTATGGATGTAGTTTTCGTGAGGATGGGGCGGGTATGAGTATGAAAATTGATATCCGTCATGGAGGTGGCTCGGGCATGGATATTAGTTCATACCCGTCCCGCCCCACTATACACACTATGTATACACTAATTTATTATATAATATACTATTATTTATCCATAATGCACATGTTTTACTTATAATATTTTC
>JAULKJ010000001.1:6866370-6877021 GCA_032355405.1 Rubia balearica
TACTAATTGAAATTTATGGTCAAACATGGTTTGAGAAAGTTGACCAAAAAGTGTGCAGCTTGAACTGGGACAGAGGGAGTAACAGTATCTTCATAAATAGAGCCATCAAATTAAATTGTGATCCGCTAAAAAAATATTCTGACTCCGCCCCTGTTTGAAGGTGCGTTGGTCATATTTTTCAACATTTGGTTTTCAATTTTCTACTTTGAAGTTCGCAACTGTGATAGTGGGAGGTAGTGGTGTGGTGGTGGTAGTAAGGGAGTGTAGGGTTACTTATATATTTGGGATATACACAAATACAACCCTATATATTTCAGTAAATGTAATAAAATTCTGAGATAAGTTTTAGTATAAAAACAATCCTAAATATTTTACATAAGTGCAAATATAACCGTAAAGACTATATTTCGGCATTTACCGATCATTTCCCGCCATTAACCAACCGGTAGTGACCAAAATGCCCATTCGGGCCAAATATAAAAAAAATTGAAAGACCAAAATGCCCTTTTGCCACCTCCTGTGCTGCTAAGTTTCGGCCACCACATCCCGCCGTTGTTATGACATCCGCCGGCTGAACTTACTCCTCCCAAAACGACCCTATTTCCTCCTCCACAACCACCTTCACCTCTCACCATTCTCTTCCCATATCCGACGAAGAAGACCCTACTCCACCACCGTTCCTTATCCTGCCGGCGCCACCCTCAAGTACCTGCACTTTGGTGTTCCCAAACTGAGAATACCGCTGGTCGAAGAACGCAACCCACACTCTAATTTATGCTAGGAGTCCCACTACTTGCAGCTTAACCGCGACAACCCTTCAATCAGGTTCTGATCCTCCAAACCACAACCGACTCACCCCAACCAAACCAACACATCCAACGCCGCTTCAGAGTTAGCGGATATGGTCCTTAGTAAATCCTAGCATAACAGTCATCAAAATTGACGGCCTCGCAGTGAAACCTACTTGCATTGCGCTGCAGCCAGTGCCTCTGGGCAGCTCTGAGAGGCCGAAAACACAGCGAGAGGAACAACGATTCGTCTGCTAGTTCACCACCAGCGGTTGAGATTGAGAAGAGGACAGAAAGGGCACGAGCTAGATAGGGGACGGTGGTGAAGGGGAGGAGAGATAATGTACGGAGGGCGGCGAAAATGTCGCAACGGAGGTTTGGGGGCGTTGATCGGAGGGATGGGGGAGGGAGGGAGGCGCCGATCGGAAGTGGGGGAGGTTTGAAGGGAAAAAAAGAAACGAAAATTAGGAGGGTAACATATTTCATATTTTTCTTTTTAACATGGGTAAAATAGTCTTTTCATTGGATTCCGCCCAAAATCTGCAGGGATGGGTATATTTATACTTACACTTACTACATAGGGTTATATTTACATTTTCAATTATCAAAAGATTATATTTACACTTATGTGGATTATGTAAAGTTGTGCACTTTACTCTATATATTTTAACAGATCTGGGCTATCTAGATCATATACCTCTTTTTAGTGCAGGAAAAAAATTCCCGACTAAAAAATTGGTTAAAGGTGTTAGATTACTGAAATCAATGTTATCAAAGGTAATACGAGCATTTTAAAAAATAGAAACCATATAATACGTAAGCATGAACTGAGATAATCAATTTATTTAATCAATTAATTAAGTAGATTGTGAAATCAAACTCTATAGTTTTACTACTTTACGCCATCTATTTATAGTTTTTTTTATTTAAAAAAATATGTTTTCATCAACGAGAAAGTGGATGTGTCGAGTGGTGGTGTCGCCATCGGCGGACTCGCCCCCAAACCTTCAGTGACTAAGGTAATATACCCAGTCCCGCCCCTTTCAGCCCAGCCCCGCCCCACCCCGCCCCTGCTCAAATTTCCTTCTAGTTCCGCTACTGGGTGTCGCGACACTTTGTTGGGTTGGTGGTGCCTAGTTGGTGGTGGGGGGTAGTCGACCAACGATGGTGGCCAATGGTTCACCACCACAAGTGATCGGATTTTGGCGTTCGATAGAACCGAATACCTGCACGAGTGATCGTGCGTTGTTGTTCGAGAGAACCGACATTGGAGTGATGGCTTACGGTTCGTCCATAGTGACGTTATCCAGCTCATGGATGGGAAAAGTGGGCTGTGGGAGTTCCGCGACAGTAGGGAGATGGTGAGCTGGGGTTCGCGACGAGATGGGGTGGTTCACCGATGCATGTGAGGATGAGCTCGGCGATTAGCCATAAATGATTTCCGGTGGGTGAGCTGGTGACAAGATGAGGGTGGTGGGATGGTAATGAGGTGAGATGGTGATGACAAGTAGGTGACGACGAGGACAGGGTGGGGGTGGTTATAGGGTGAGTCGGTCCTCAGCGGGTTTGGGGGGGTTTTCGGTGGGTGAGAGATATATTTCCAGTGTGTGGTGACAAGGGGGAGGTTTGAGTTTTGTCAGTTTATTTTAATATTTAAAGGAAACATGAGTTATTATAAGATATTACAAGCAGAAAATTTTATATGTGGGAGAAATTAATATTTAGGCGTGGAACAAATTATATATTGCCATGTGTTCAACAAACCACCCATTTCTCCCAAAAATCTCCTTAAAACTTAAGTCATCATTAATGATAATTTATATTTTACACTTTGTAAATAATTAAGACGTGTACGATTAAGAAGTTTAATTAGGGATGATATTCAAAAGTATAATTTAAGAAAGCTTGGGAGGGGAGGAGGGATCTTGGTGCATATATCACTTTTTAGGGGGGTGCCGGGCATAAATAATTAGGGAATTAATGATTCCGGGTCATAAGAATCTCTCGGGTCTGAAAAATTCGCAATCAATTTTTCCCTCATTTTCGCGCAATGTGTTGGTTTTTACTACCAGACTTGATGTTTCATTTTTAGTATTTGATGTTTCAACCAAACCCTGTGATGTTTTTTCATAAGTTTTTCCCCCACTAAAATCATGTGTTTTAAAACAAAATTTTGATCTTTTATTGTGAATCGCATGTTTGCATGTTAATTTTTTGACACTTTATACATGTTGACACTAGTTTGTGTCTTTGTGATGTTTTATCATCTTAAATTTAATTTATAATTTTTACTTTCATTTTGATTGATTTGTTGATTTTTCAACAATTCCTTTTTAAAATAGTATTGATGATTTTTCTTCTTTTTTGGGATTTTGTGTGTGTATCCTTTGGTGTTTAAGGGTGCGAAATAGTTTTTAAAATTTAATGTTGATATTTTATTTTTTTGATGTTAGTGTCACATTTTTTTGCGACACTTAATGTTTTAAACTTTTATGTATTTAAAGTTTTATGTTCTTTTTGTATATTGGTTTGATGTTTATCTATTTTAATTTGATGTGTGTTATAGTCTTTTTAATTTGATGTATATTTTAGTGTTTTCATTTGATGTTTCAACTGTATTTATTTTGATGTGTTCTTTCAGTGTTATCATGTGATGTTTAATTATTTTGATTTGATGTTAATTTTTACTGTATTTATTTGTTACTTGACTATTTTAATTTAATATATTTTAGTTTATTTACTTGATGTTTAACTATCTTTATTTGATGTATATATTTATAATTTATTTAGATATTTAACTATAATTTAGTGTATTTGTAGTATTTTTATTTGATGTTTAACTATTTTAGTTTGATGTCTTTTTTAGTGTATTATATAGTTTGATGATTTATAGTTTTTATTTGATGTTCTTTATTTTTAATTTGATGTTACTTTAGTTAGATGTGAGTTATAGTGTTAAGGCCGAAAACATATCAGGCCAACAACAAATACTAGTATATGTTTTCAGCCCAACATTTCAACATGATTTCAGCCCAACATTTCAACCTGATTTCAGCCCAATTTTTACTTCCCCCCATTGAACTCCTAGCAAATTTTCGGTAACAACTCAGTCATCGGAACGACGTGAAATCCTCGCTAATCGGACCTTGATGATGCAGTCGGCACTAAAACCTCACCAATTCGACTTTGACGATGACGCCGTCGCTACACCCACACTCACCACCTATGCCCTGTAAATTTTCCATCCCCAATCCATTGAGAAATCGTTCACCCCATTTCCAGACCCACTCAACCCATTGCTTCGTCAAAGCCACTCACCCCATCTCCAATCCATCGAGAAAGAGGGAACGAAAAATCAGGAAAGAGAGAAAGAGGGTAATCTAGTATTTTTCTATTGTTTAATTTTTTAAATTAAGGATATAATGGTCATTCTACTAACATCCAACCAATTTCAGATTGTTAAGGTTAAAATAGCACTTTCGTTTGAAATTTAGGGTTAGATTGGCACTTTCATATTTTAGAAAGTTATATTGGCACTTTCGATCAAACTTAGGGTTAAAAACACACTTTCTCTAGTTTAATGTTTTTTTTGTCTTACATTTAAATTTGAAACAAACAATTTTATTTAAAATTTTAAACTTTATTCATCCATGTAGTATATGAGTTATGAAGTAATTAATTAGTTAGAAATCGTTAAAAATTATAAATGTATTAAATATTTCATTCAAATTATTTTAAAAAATTATTATTTATATGTTGAGATTCATTTTAAAAACATATCATAATTATATATATCTCATTAAAATAAATAAAAGTAAATATCAAATGACCTTATTAGTTCTACTAATTATAAAATGTCCTAATCTAATAGTTAATCGGTCTAAAACAAAACTTTGTGGTATAAATAAATAAATAAATATATACACATTTCTATCAAAAGTGTTTTATCATTGTATAGAAAATCTAAACTTTTTGTTATTTTCGCTTATGTGCTTCTTTGGATTTTCTTTCAGTGGTATATACATATATATATATATATACACACACACATATAGATATAATACAATGGGAAATTTATGGTTTTAAATACTCCCTTTGTCCTAGACTAAGCTATAACTTTCCATTTTGGTCCGTCCCTCCTTAAGATGCATACTTTCTTATTTTAGAAAAAATTAACTTGAATACTCTTATGAAATGACAAATACACCCTTTCTAATAATTAATAAAATCATTAAATCTACAACTCTAATTATAGCCTAATGTCCACGAACTCAAAATAAAAGCCCAAAATAAAACCTAATCATATTCATACTTTATTTTCACAACAGAGAGCTATTTACAATGATCCAATCAAAACCCTCTCAACCGCCACCTCTGCCACTTCTGCTCTGATCGATCGCCTACCGCCTCCACCAAAATCACCACCTCCACAAAAAGAACCACCTCCTTTAACCTCCACCAAGTTACTCACGCTCCTCTTCCAATTTTCTCTCATAGTATCATCCATCTTCAGTTTTTTGATCATCTTCATTACCTGTTTGATTCTCCTTCTCCAGATCTGGTGTTCGTGCTACACCACACCACTCCACTCACCGATCGAATTTGCCCAATATGACACTGTTATTTGTGCTAAGCGACGATGACAAACGACTAAGAGGTGTGACGAACGATGAGGAATACGGAGATGACGACGATAACGATGATAACGACGATGCGATAGCGGGAACAAACGCAAGAACTCCGGGATGACGTCGTGGATTATGGGATTTAATGTCAATTTTAAATGTGTAGATTGGGTTATTAATGATTAATTTATTTACATATTTTGATTCGGTGTTGTAAATTATAGCATATGGATTCCGTTGTCCGTGGTGGTTTGTGGTGTTCGAATGCTGCTGCTGGTGGCCGTTGGAATAGTGTCCTTCAGTCAATGTGCATTTTTCATATATAGTTTGAGAATTAATTACGGAGATAATTAATTCAGTTATTTTGAGTGATATATTTAGCTGGAAACTGATTTCTATCAGCTAGCATCAATTATATTGAGGTTGCAGCTTATTATGACTGAACCTATAAGGTCACACACAAGGCATGAAATTGGATAAAATAAATAACTATTGGGCTAGGAGCCCAGATAGTATTTATATGAGAATTGAGTTTAGAACTCATTAAATCTAATTGGGCTAGCCTCACATTGACTTGGATTAGGATTTCTTAGATTAATAATCATTCTGTATAAATAGATATTTTACAAAAAATGTTTAGAATCAGAAGATTAGAACCCTGGACGTTCCAGACGGAAGAAGCCAGAAACAAATCCAATCATTCTCAGAAAACAAACCTCACCGTAAAGAGAAGAAGAAAGACTGGGTATTTGCTTGCTGATCAACGTTCTAAGTTTAAGACGGTGTAAGCGATCCGATTGTGCTGTGTGGATACGTATAGAGAAATCACATCTGAGATTCTCGTCTCTGTGGTTGATCGAATCCGACGGTGAATCACGCTTCAAAGGCAATCTAAACTTTTAGATAGATTCGAATTAAATACATGCATGAGATCCGGGATAGATAATTGATTTTCTAGTGAATTAAATTTAATCAATTCCCAACAGTTGTATCAGAGCCTCTTACATGTTTTAGTTTGATCTAGACAATGCGTGAATTAGATTTACATGATATGGTGTTTAGATTTTTGTTCATGTTTAATCAAATTAATTATTGGATGATTTAATTTGATTTAAACTCACTTAGAAGAATCATTTTTTTTATTTTAAAAAAATACTGTTCACCGCCGAATTACTGTTCACCGGCGGGTGCGCCGCCGCCCAGAAAATATTTTTCTAATAAGATGCCGCCGCTGCCAGTTTCATTATAGACCGCTACCAGGAAAATATATTTTTTATTAAGATGTCGCCGCTGCCAGTTTCATTATAGAAAATATGCTAGGCATGTTTCTAGGTTAATTTGTAGGTTGCTAAGCAATATTAGGGCTGAAAATTTACAGTTGCTGAAAAAGCATAAATACTTCTGGTCTGGTAAGGCCAGTTCTAGTTGGACGGGGTACATGGTCTAGCCTGGTTGGTCAGATTCTGGTCTGACCAGATAGGTTGAATAGTAAATAAATTTTAATAATAATAATTTTTTAAAGCAAAATCTTGGGAAATGCCGTCTTTCCATAGACTTATGGAAAAACAGGGTTTAATTAGAATAATAAAAGGTAAAAGGTCTTAATTGCAATATTAAAAATTTACTATGCAACGTATAGTTGTTATACAGTTTATAACCCGATTCATGCAATCCAAAAAATTTATCTTCATTTTTTCTAATTTGCACTTTAAACCTTGGTCTTTCCATGACTTATAGAAAGACCGTCTTTCAAGAGACGGACTCTTTTTTGAATGGGAGTAATTTTAATTTTAGAAATTAAAATTAAATATGAAATTTTTTTAAGTAATTTTAATGAGTCCGTCTCTTGAAACACGATCTTTCCATAAGTTACGGAAAAACCAAGGTTTAAATTACAAATTAGAAGAAATCAAGATAAAATTTTTGGGTTGCATTAATCGGGTCATAAACTCATAACTACTACACGTTGTATAGTAAAATTTTAATATTGCAACTAAAATCTTTTACCTTTTTATAATTATAATTCAACCCCGTCTTTCATATGTATGTGGAAAGACTGTCTTTTCCAAGACTTTGCCAATTTTAATTTTTGAAATTAAAATTAAATATAACCAAAATTTTATTATTTAATACATTGGATGTGCTTGATTATTAAATTTAATTACTTTATTTAAAATAATAAAATATTATATGAAGATAATTAAAGTTAATAATGTTAGAAATTATTTAACTTTATTAATTTTGGTATATGGATTACCTAATATACTTATTTTATTTTCTAATTTAGAATTATTAAAGATGATAAAAGAAAAATAATTAAGGTTAATAATTTTAGAAATTAGTTAACTTAATTATGTTGGTATGGTTAATTGCATAATTTACTATGTGACTTTGTTCCAATTTGCTTTTATTTGTTTTTGGGTCATTCATTTTAAAAATGAATGAAAGCATTTATGAATTGGATTTAAATGCTGGGTTATCAGTGACTAGTATGACCCAATTAGATATTTAAATACGGTTTGCGTACCGTTTATTGAGTATTTTCTTCTCGAGTGCTATAAAATCGACTATAAGAACTCTGTAATTGGACCAACGATTCATTCGTAGCAGAACAAACAAGTTAGCCGATCGAACCAGCCACAAGCGACACAGACCATACAATGCTAACACGAGCGGTAGGCCTAGCACGACCCATTCCAAGAGACACAGCTCGTATCAGGAGAGTCTTCGGCATAGCCCGTTCCACCGATTATGGGTCATTCCAAGTTACAGCACAGACTGTGCCCATTCCGCCAGGCCCTGTAACCTAAGTCACCTTTTCACTCCAAAAATTGTCTAAGTATAGGTGCGAGACGTTCCTTTTTGCACGACCCGCTCCATTTCAAGTCACAAATGCCAAGACCATCCCACGAGGTGTGAAAAATGATGCAGCCTGTGACAAGATAACGAGTAAAATGAGGATCCGATTGACGACCCACGCCAAACGACATAGGGTGTGCATAAGAAGATAAAAATGGAGGTCCAGCCGACGACCCGCGCCGTTTGACAAGAACCGCGCTAGCACGAGGGGAAACGACCCGTGCCAAGACTGACAGCCCGTGCCGACACGAGACTATGGCCCATGCCAGGGCCGACGTACCACGCCAGCACGAGGCTCTCTCACCGATGTGGGTCGTGCCAGACGCCACCTCCCGTGCCGTTTGGCTGCTAGGGTTTTTGGCTTATTTTGGGCCTTTTTAGGCCTAATTCCCTATTACTACCTTTGTCTAATAGGATTTAAGTTGATGTTCATATTTTCACTTCAAGAGTAGGCTAGAGAGAGAAAATACTCCCCCTTCTCTCTTGGTTATTTTCTTTTCAGCTTTTTATTTCTCTTTTTCCCAAAGGCATTGAATCCAATGAATTACTAGGGTTCAATGCTTAGGGAGTAGTTAATTTACTTGGAGATAATATTTGTATTCATGTATTAATGTTCATTTTGTGATATTTCTAGATTTACCTATTTCTATGTGTTTTGTGATTATTATGTTGGCTTGTTTTATAATTCTTGTAAATTGCATGATTGTCACACTTAGCTAGCACACACCAAAGTACACTTTCATGTTGTTTCACTATTTCTGCCCCTTGGGGAAGGAAACCTAGATGCTCTTGGGGTAACGATAGTTCGGAACCGAGTGGGTGTGTGCATGAAGGTTTCCATTGTTAATCATTACGATCGACCATGATCTAGTTAACCGACTATTCAGTTCGAAGGGTTACGGGTAGAGATAAATTAAGTAGAAAACTAAGAATCACCTTGTTGATCCCAGAGCCATCGACAACATTCCTACTTCCTTTGCCTTTGTAGGCCTATGGGTAGTGCGTTCGTAGTTTTCCGCCCAGGACTTAATTGCACGGGGGAGAATCAAACTTGCACAATGAGCCATTTTCATTGTTGCACTCTCCTAGTTGCGGAGGCAAGCCAATGAAATATTTAATATGTGCACCTCTACGTGACTGATAGGGGGAATTTTTTACCATCGTCCGTACTACGTGTCACAAACACTGGAATAGGGTTTAGTTCTTGCATTTGATGAATTTTACGATCGAAATGACATTAATCATGTTACGCAAATATTCCTCGAGTGTTAGTTTATATAGTTTATTCCTGTGATTGCATGCTTGTAGTTGTTAGTACAAATATCCCCCTCCCCCAATGGTTGTTTTACCAAAATTGATTATTCCTAACATGTGGTCGGATAGACGACCCGATCACGGTTGTGTATAGTTAATTATTAGTTTGCTAACATCTCTGTGGATGATCCCGGTGCTTTCCACTATCTACCATTCTTTATAGTATAGTAGTAAGAACGGGAGAAATATATCAATTATATATTTGACCCTTAATAGATAGAAAGCCTCCTCTCGTATTTTTAACGATGCTTGGGATGAGGTGGGTCGGTGACCTCCACCTGCTCATTGGCTTGGGGATGGTATACGTTGGTGACCCTCTAGAGGATCTTGTATTCTTTGCACCAGCTATTGAACAGATCACTAACGAACTGGGTACCATTGTCGCTTATAATGGTTCGAGGGATCCCATAGTGACAAATGGTGTTTTTCCAGTAGAAACCAACCATTGTTTTCCCTTTTATGCAGGTTAAGGCATTAGCTTCAACCCACTTTGTGAAGTAGTCTATGGCCACAATCAAGTATCAGGAGGAGCCTGAAGATTTCAGGCACCAGATCGATTCCCCATTTGTCGAACGTCTAGGAGCTATTAATGTTCATCATTTCTTCTTGTGGAACAAGAGTGATCAGTGTGTGCCTCTGACACTGATGGAAATCTTGGATATATCTATTGAACTCATTGGGAGTCCGTCATCGTGCCTCTCAAAGATAGTATATATGTGCCCTAATTGTGGCTATACTACTAGAAAGTAGATAGTAGCAAGTCGGGGTCATCCACGAGGAAATGGGGGTTTTATCAAGTGTTAACGTAGTTAAAAAGCACACAAAGATGTCACTCTAAGTGTGTGGTAACAAACTTGGGGAGTTTTGATTTTAGAAAACACTATGACTACTTTAAAGAGCTAAATTAACCAACAATTAGAGAAAACAATATAACTACGAACACACTAGTACGGAAGATGTAATTAAGGTGATAACGAGTCTTGATCGAAATTGGTTTACATTTCTAGTTATCCTTTGATCATCGAATAATTATCCTATTTTTATGCATTAATCACATATTGTGGA
>JAULKJ010000001.1:6939828-6949938 GCA_032355405.1 Rubia balearica
GGAAAACCGATAATCGGGTGAAACCAAACCGAAATTTAATTCGGTCAACCGGTTAATCGGTTAATATTGGTTGCGATTATTCGGTTATGGTAGTTAATCGGTCTAGTTATCGGTTTTCATTATTTGGTAATCGATTTAACCGGTTAACCGAGAATATTTCTCTTAATACATTAATCAATTTGTTAGTTTCAACCCAAGAATAATTATTCATGAAAACTGGGCCTTGAGCATCAAGCCAATAAGAGATTTTAACTTGTTCTTAGCCCAAATTAATTTGTTATATGAATGTTAGCCCATTTAATACACAAAGTCTTGATTTAGACAGCCTAAAATTTAGGCAGGATCATTATATAATTACAATAAGTTTTTAATTGACATGGGGTTCTTTCTAAAATAAACAGAAAAAGTGGAGGACTTTTGTTGCAAATATAAGAAATTTTGGTCCCCATATATACACAATTTCAGAAATTAAATTCATTCTCATTTTCTTTTTTCGCCGAGAACTTCAGCCGGTAACCGCCACTGATCGCCAGCCGTTGTCGCCGAGATCTAGCCCAAACTACCATAATTTTTCCATCCACTGCGCCACTTCACCGGATCTGTCGTCCTCACTACTCGCTCCGCCGAATTCTCCTTGCCAAAGTCGAGAATCGACCTTCGTTACCAAAAACTGCCTGATTTGAGCTCTCGAAAGTCGGTGCTCCTATGAGCGACAACGATCGAGCTTCTGCAACCAGACGTGATAAAGCTAAAGTTCCCAATCTCCTCACCGTAATGTTCGATCTTAGACTGAAGATCGGTGGCGGCGCATCCGGTGACACCTCCGATTCATCTTAGACTGGAGTTCGGCAGCGGCGCAATTTGGCGAATCCGGTGATATCCACGCATTCGCGTTAGCGTCGCAATTAGGCATCCGGTGAAACCTCCAACCTAATTCGCATCGGCATCACAATGAGATGAAGAAGCTTCATATTATTGCTCTCATTTTTAGGCGATGCTTCCAAAAGGTTTCATTAAATCTGATGAGAAATGTCAGTACACTCATCTCTCTTCTTTATTTACTGAATTCAATATGATGAGAAATAAAACTGCACGGTGTTAAAATAGAAAAAGGAAACCGTGCAATATTATTTGTGTGCAGTATCATGGAATTGGTGATCTTTCTGTGTAGTTTTTGTTTTGCCTTTTTATCAATGTTGTACATGTATTTTGCATCCTGTGCATTTGGATAGCATCTGTGTCATTGTTTGTATAGTTCAGTCAGGTGGATGAAATTACTGATCTGAAAATATTCAATATTTATTTTTACAGTTTAATTTTTGATGATGTTTTAGGATTTTCGATTGATGTTTTGTTAGATGTAGTTGATGTTTATGAATTTTTAGTTTGACGTATTAGAGTTGATATTTAATTTGACAATTTATCTTTTGTTGATGTTTTGTTAGTTGTAATTGATGTTTATGATTTCAGTTTGACGTTTTAAAGTTGATATTTAATTTGACAATTTAATCTTTGTTAGTGATTTTTTAAAATTTTCTGGTGAGATTTAAGTGATATTAGTTGAAGTTTGTAGTGTCTTTTTTCTCATGTTGATATATATATATATATATTTCAATTTTCGGCTGAGGTTTAGGTGATATGAGTTGATGTTCATAGTGTTTTTTTCCTCATGTTGATGTTTTTCATTTTTCGGCCGAGGTTTCCGTGATAAGAGTTGATGTTTGTAGTTTCTTTTTTCTCATGTTGATATTTTTCATTTTTCAAATAAAGTTTAAGTGTTAGGAGTTGATATTTGTAGTTTTTGGGTGATATAGGTTGATATTTGTAAAAAAAATTGAAAAAAGATTGTTTATCTTTTATGATTTTCATAGTGAATACTTTATACTCTTGAGGTACCGTAGCTTTTATGTTGATGTTTTTCATTTTTCGGGTAAGTTTTAGTTCACATGAGTCGATATTTTGTAGTTTTTTGGGTTATATGAGTTGATATTTGTAGTTTTTTTCTCTCATGTTGATCCTTTTCATTTTCTAGGTGAGTTTTAGGTGATAAGGATTGATATTTGTAGTTTTTTATTTTATCATGTTGATGTTTTTCATTTTTCGGCTGAGGTTTTGGTGATATGAGTTGATGTTTGTAGTGTTTTTTATGTTGATTTTTTTTTTCATTTTTCTGATGAGGTTTAGGTGTTAGGAGTTGATGTTTGTCGCTTTTGGGGTGATGTAGGTTGATATTTGCAATTTTTTAATTAAAAATATTGTTGTTGTTTTATGATTTTCATAGTGAATAGTTTATTTTCTTTGAGGTACCGTAGGTTTTTTTTTGATATTTTAGTTTTTTTCCTATCATGTTGATGTTTTTCATTTTCTAGAAGAGTTTTAAGTGATAGGGGTTGATGTTTGTAACTTTTTTGGTGATATGGTTGGTTTTTTGTATAGTGTTATTCCTTTTGTTGATGTTTTCATTTTTGGGTGAAGTTTAAATGATAATAATAGATGTTTTCAATATAGGTGGATGCTTGTAGTTTTTTAAATTAAAAAATTGATAATTTAAGCTTTTTTGAGATATTTATGATTTTCAGTTGATTTTTTTTAAAATTTTGTTGATTTTTTTTATTTTTTATATATTTTTTGCTGTTTTATTTATTTTTTATATATTTTTTCTCCAATTTTTTAGTTGATGTTTTATGATTTTTCGTTGATGTTCTGCTATTTTTTTGTTGATGTTTATAATTTTCTAAATGACCATATTAATTAATTTCATTTTAAAAATATTTTTTCATTTTTTTGCAGACTGCAGATGGTGGAAAAATGATGGGGGGAAATTGGACAAAAAAACCCTTGTAAAATTATTAGAAATAGGTCCCTGTAAAATTATTAGAGATAGGTCCCTGTAAAATTATTAGAGATAGGTCCCTTGAATTAGAATATAGGTATAATTGCATAAAGACTCCTGCCTAAAGTTTAGGCTGCCTCACACGAGACCATCTCCCATTTAATATGCTTCCAAAATAATAAATTAATAATTATTCATTCGGAATAGTTAGCCCATTGTTCTTTTTATATTAAATATTTATTATGCCCTAAACTAATATTTGTTCAATATCTTCGAGCAAAGGTCAGTACCCTGTAGATTTCTTTGTGAGTACTACATCTGCTATTGCACTTTTGTACCAAAAAATTAATCAATGAATTGTAATGTAAATTGCATGCCTATTTGGCTATTTCTATTTAAAATATTTTAGCAACCACTAAGCACCAATCACTATTGATATTGATCTATATTAATTTATAATGTCATACGATAGATATATGTGGTAACCGGCCATAACCGGCACATTATTTGAAACCGATATTAACCAAACCGGTAAATCGGCAACATTATCGGTCGGTTATACGGTTCCTTCTAAATTTTTATAAATCGGTAGGAACCGAAACCGATTAACCGGTAAACCGATCGGTTGAACACCCCTAGATATATATAATCGCGAGAATAACAAGCATCAAAGCTTCTAGAAGGATGAATGGAGTTGGAGGAGAAATTTTTGTATGTGGGCCTTTTTAGTTTTTTAGTAGTATGGGTATGTGTAGGTCAAATGATAATTTGACAAGTGTACATTTATGATTAAAAATAAGAGAGAAGTGGGGATGCACTTAAGTGTGACTTTAATTGGACACTTGTTGAATTATCATTTGGCCCACACCTATACATACTTAAAATACCCACATAAAAAAAATTCTCGAGTTGGAGTACCTGTTAGGGGAGAAAATTTTATATGTTAGGAAAATAAGTATGTTAGGGTGATGGACCAATGAATTTTTGATAAATGGTAAGTGATGAATAAAATAATGGAAAAATAAATAAAACTAACTTTTAACTCCACCCACTTACCACTAGTCAAAAATTCATTGGTACATCACCCCAACATACTTATTTCCCTAACATATAAAATTTTCTCCTTGTTAAGGTTGCTCAATGGAGGAAGAAAAGGAGCGACCAACAAGGGAATATAACCTCACATAAATTTTACTACAAAATCAATCAAAGTGCTAATATAACCCTGCGGAATATATTTCGACATTGACTTACCATTTTCAACTATTGACTGACCAAAAATGATCAAAATGACCTTTGGACCAAAGATGCAAATCTTTCCCCATTTTCTTCTTGTTCTTCAAACCCCTCTTTTACCTCATCCACCGGTCACCACCACCAAACCACCACAACCACCACCCATAGCCACCGCCAGCTACCACCTCCCAAACACCACAACCCATATCCACCACCTCCCCGCCACAATGCACCACGCTCAGCCACCTCCACTTCTACGCAACCCACCACCACTGCCCAACTCTCCTACTAACCACAAACCACCACTGCCCAACCACTCTCACTTCTTTGCCACAAACCACCACTACCCAGCCACCTTGACCCCGCACCCCCAATTTCCTGCAACCAACCATCACCGCCTAGCAACCATTGACCACTCTGACTTGCTCGAAACCTTACCGACCAGCCACCGTGACCCGCCACTCCCACTTCCTCGCAACCTACCGCTACCGCCCAACCACCATTTATCACCATGATTCGTGCGAAACCCTACCGCCTTGACCTACCACCTTACTTCCCAACAATCACCACCGTAAAAGTAGATGGGTCCTTGAAACATTTGGTAAAATATTCACAAGCTTTAAGGGGATGACTTTTTGAAGGTCACTGATTCTTATTGGCTGCAGGAAGTTCCATTTTTCAGTTCAATTAAGAGAATAAAAGTCTCCAAGAAAAAGTTCAAACATACCCTGAAAAAATAAGAGTTCCCATAATTGAGTTCCCGGACACGATTAGTGAATGCAGTATAAGGGTCTCTATCTTGAGCATGCACTGATTCTTCTGCCATTTGCATCACAATGCTAACATCTTCTTCCCCTGGTTCCAGGTTGGTCGTAAAAAGCTGATACACGAGCTAACAAGTGCAAAAGAAAATGATTAAACATGGTCGTCTCCAACAACAATGAAAAGCTAAAAGCGATTAGCCATCCAACCAAAAGCAGATCCTAACTATATCATTCTACTCTTAACACCTGCCATCAGGATAACAAGACAAATGTCTCTGGAATTTAATCATGAAACAAAGCATACCGCTCTTCACCGTCAAATGTGCTTACACCCAATAAGTGAATGTCAGCATAAGAACACTCGAATTTATAGTTTCTTCTACCAAACAATAACAAAAGGAGAAACATGTTTGCTCTACTTCTTAAGTCACAAAAACCAATCTCACAGACTCACAGTACAAGACAAGAGTATGTCATCGAAAATTAGAGCCTTAACTCTTTGACCATTCACACAAAATGTAACCTTCAACATGGCAAGGTGACAGTCATGACTGCTGGATCCTATTTCAACATATGAAGCAAACCTGTAAAGCAGTCTCCAAGTCTGAAGGTGAACAGTCACCAGAAAAGGTTCTCATATATGCTCCAAGTTCTGCACCAACTTCAACTCTTTTGCCAGCAAGCATATCCATCAGCACTGAAGGTCGATAACCAAAGATACCAATCTCCCCAGAAATTGTCAGGCCCATTGAACATGAGAAATATTCATCTTCCGGAAGCTCAGATAAGCCACAGTAAGAAAACCCTGTGAATAAAACCTATTTAAATAAACAGTCAATCAGAAATATGTGGGATGGAAGTTTGAAACAAATAAATTCATCACCCAAAGCCATACAGAGAAAAAAATCATCTTAACAAGCTTTAGCGGGACAACTAAACCTGATCTTAAAAATACTAATAGGCACTGTGCAGAAAACATTTAGAATCTAGAACAAAGTTACTAATATGCACTGTCCAAGTATAGCTTTTCATTTTATATTGAAGCTCAAACGTATCCATACCTGATCATCAAGAAAATCGGTGCTTTTATAACAAACTCGCATGCCATTTGAAAGAATTAACTCAGTTGCTGCAATGTTGGAATGTTCAAACTGCTGCACTACTGACCTGAAAGGGCATACATGCATTACTGAATCCACTATCAGGAAAAATAAATCAATACTAATTCATAACTCAAACAGGTTTAGTATACCCTGGATTTGGCATTGTATTAACGATTTCTTCAGGTATGTTCTCATCATCCCAGGGAGATATATTCTTCTCTTTCTCAAGAGAATTGATCTCCATCACAACTGCACTCAAAGCATGCAAACTAGCTGTTGCATGCGGTTCAGTTATCTTTATGACACAACTTGATGAAGTTCGGAAATCCTCAGAATATCTTGATACCTCAGCTGCCATGATATCTGGTCAACATCAAAGAAGGTAGAACAGTTATAGTCAGTCCCGCTTCTGCATAACTACTAAGATGACTAAGACTGAGGAATGCTCACTGGGTAGAAGATTCTTGTGAAGTTGTGCCTCATGCTCAACCCCAACCACAGGTTCATTGCACAGAAAATGCTAAAGATAAGAGATGAAATGACCACAATTAAGCAAGGTATTCACTATAGCAATGGGATTTCAACCTTGCAAGAGAGTTCAAAAAGACAAGCCATGAAAAAGAAGTTGGCACAATAACCTGCAAGAATTCACTCGCAAACCCGTAGACTGCATTTAATCTCTTTCTAAATATGCAGACTCAATCTCTGACATCAACAAAGCACGAACAATAGCTATTTCACGGTCGGAAAACCCATGCATACGAACCTTAGCAACCTGAAGTATTACCACACGATAACATCAGTGAAATGCATAAAAATCTTATACATGGAGTTGAAAAGCAAAAAGTCACAACCCCAGCGAGCATTAATTCCAGTGCTCCAATAGTTCTCTTCTGTTTACAAGATGATGTCATTGTATAAGCTTTACTTGGAAGGACAAGTATATCTGTAGTAGCCGAGCATGAAAAATACGGGGGATACTTCTTGCGTGATAGTTTAAAAAACCTCTGATTTAAAGCATGAAAAAAACATTCTCTCTGCTAATAAATCACGGTAATCTTTCACTGTTTTTAGCTCTCCCACTGGCATCTTGCAACTGACCATCACTGCTGACTGTGCATAAATAAAATTTGAATTAATAAAGTAGAAACACGTAAACTAGCTAGTATAGTAAAAGAGTTTTGATGGTTTTTTTAATAATAAGAAGGGGTGGGGGGAGATTTATGTCTTCAGTTTCAGTTATGGAAGGGAATTTTATTGTAAAGATAGAGAAAAGTTCATAATAAGCTGACCCCAGGAGCTTCAGAATCCACAAAACACAAAAACCGTGGCTCTTCATGTGATGGTATAGGAAAGTACGGTATAAGTGGAGCATCAGGTGCAGAGCATTTAGGTCCAAAGTGAATTTTAATTAATTCAACTACGCTCTGCAATAATGAGACAAAGAGGTCACAAAGGTATAACCAACATTGCCAGATTGTACAAGATTCAGGACTATGAGACATAACAAAATATCAGAAGCTGTTCAAACCTGTGTATCTGGAAAATCTCCAACAGCAACAACAGCCATATTCTGCAGGTTATACCATTTCCTATAAAACTGCTTCACTGTCTCAGGTGAAACAGTTCGGATTACCTTCTCCAATCCTATAGGCAAGCGCTCGGCGTACTACAAAAAAAAAATAGAGGTATCATTGAAACACATCCGATACGCCATATACACAAAGAAGTTAATATTGGAGTAGGTAACGAGCTAACCACCTTCGAACTTTCCATCATAAGAATCCAATGTGCCTCCTGCATCCTTCCATTAGCATTCCTATTCACTCTATACTCTTCCATGACAGTCCCTCTTTCTTTCTCAAGGTCATCAGGTGAAAAACGAATCTACACAAAAGAAGCAAAGCAAATCATAAAATGAAAGGCAATGTGCAGCCAGTGTCTAATCATGTCACTCATACCTCTGTGCTGAATTCAGCCAGGATAGAAATGGCCTGGGATAAGAGCTCCGGCTTGTCAACAGGAACAAGCAACTCCTAGACGGTCTCCTCCGCGGATGTAATAGCATTTTGACATGCACCAAAATCCGCTCCAATGCTCTCCAGAAATTTGACAATATCATGATTTGTATAATTCTTAGTAGCACTAAATGCAAGATGCTCAATAATATGAGCAACTCCACGCTCCTCATTCTCTTCCAAAACTGAGCTGCCAACCATTTATACAGAAACTGAGCTTCTCTATCCCTACCGTACATCAATAATTAGAAATAGACACCAAACAATACAGTACAGTACATACACATGACGCGCGCAAATTCATTCCGGAAAAAAAATGCGAAACGAGAACTGGAAATGCAAGAATGGCGATAAACATACATACAGAAACTGAGCTACTCTATCCCTACCATTCATCAATAATCAGAAATAGACACCAAACAGTACAGTACATACACATAACGCGTGCGAATTCATTCCGGGAAAAATGCTAAACAAGAACAAATTGGAAATGCAAGAATGGCGATAAACATTATATCAGCTGAAAGCAGTAGAAACGAAGCACGAACCCGACTCGGACAGCAAGGGCGAGGGCGAGGGCGGCTCGCATTCGAGGCTTGGAATTGGAGCGGACGTAGTAGGTGAGGCCGTTGTCAAGGCGACCGAATTCCGCTCCGAAGGGATGTTCAGGCAGGACATCGTCCATGTTGAGGTTGACTAGTTCCAGCGAATGCAATTCGCTCTCGCGATTCTCCATAGACGTCTCCGGCGCCGGCAGCAACTCCATGGCCGGAATGGGATTCTGTTGGTTTCAGTTGAAAACAAAAAACGGTTGCGGACTTGAGGTGGACTGACTTGGGAATATTTGCTACACTTTTTCTTTTTGAATTATTGTTTAAGCCTCTACAATTTATAATAAACGTTTACAGGCTCCAGTTTAAAATTTATCGTCATGTTAGCAAGAGGCGGGATGGTTAATTGGTTATCAATCAGTTAAGTAGGCAGAGTTGGTTAGTGGGAGTTGTGCGAGCGTGGTTTTTCTGTTATATTTACCAGTGGTGTGGTTATTCAGGAGAATCATCCAACTTCTTGAAAAATGTAAACTGCTCAAGGGCAACATACCTTCTTAGTTCTTTCCTACCCCAATCTCCCTCCTTTATTTATGATTACCTTGTTTGATCATTAAAATACCAAACTGTTAAATTACGTTCTACTATATTTTACTTGAGGATGTCATGCATGTATATTTTATTCTTTTGTATATAAAAAGTTTAAGAGTGACGTTTCAAAATAACCCTTACTTTACCCTGCCAATATAATTCTGTAAAATGAGAGAATGTCAAAATAACTCTAAATTTATGATGTATGTGTCAATGTAACCCTGAGAGCCGCTGTCAATGCCAGAATTAGCCGAATCATAATGAAATGACAATTTTTCCCTTACTAAAAAAAGAAGAATTAAAAAATTGATATTACACCTTTCTTCTTCCCATTGTCGTAGTCTAACAAGGGTCGATCTAGGCGGCGTCGATCCCAGCACCTTATTCCAGTAATCTTCAAAAATCCACTGCAATTTTCATCACTCTCCTCCTCATCCTCCCCATCCCACTTTCCTTCCTCCTCATCGCATCTCTCCGCCGCACGCTACCTCTCCACAACCACCTCCGTCACCGTCGTGTCGGTAATAGACTCATTTCTGTTAAGCTACAGCTGCAAGGCCGCCGTCCTTTACGCACTCGTCTCCTTAGTCACCATCATCGCCATGGTGTACGAGCTCACCGCCGCACTGCCAACTATAGGACCCACTTCCGATAGAATGACGGTTAGGGTTTACTTCTCATGGGCCTTACTCTAAGCTTTCCAGTTATGCGTTGGGTTGAGAATCAAAGAGACGATCTTTGTCGAAGTCAACGATGCCAGGAAAAGTAGCGGCGGTGACGGTGACTTCCCCACTATCGTCATCAGGGTGCTCCTGTTCATCGGGATGCATGAAACAATGTTGTTTTGGTTGAGACCATGTAGGATGACACCGTTGGCGGCGCCACCTGCTTCAGCGAACGAGCAGAGAGGTTTGCCCTGGCACTAAGGTTGGGAGCTTTGTGGTGGTAGAGGCTGAAGGAAGAGGTCAATCTGGGCTGGAGTGGTAGAGGCTGGGGGCGTCGGCTGAAGGAGAGGTG
>JAULKJ010000001.1:6969071-6980476 GCA_032355405.1 Rubia balearica
TTGTATATCTTGTATGTGATGGAATCAGGGATCAGAACAACACCGATAATCTTACACAAATACTCCCCGAGTGCTAATTTATATTGTTTATTATCTTGTTATTTGAATGCTAGTATTTGTTAATAACCCCCCCCCCCAATCCTATTTTAGCAATACTAGTTATTCCTGACACGTGATCGGATTGACCCAATCGCAACTGTGTGTAGTTAACTTTTAGATTCCTAACATCTCTGTAGATGATATCGGTCTTTCCACTATCAACTTCATAGGTAGCATAATAGGAGGAATGGGAGCAACAATAAAAATTTCATCTTTGACCCACCCCCTCTCGGTTTAGTGAGTGCATTCTCCCATGAAAATGATAGGTCATTTGCATGGATACGAATTGGGAACTTGTATTGGACAGTCCTTTTTTTAGAATACTTTAAGATGTTTACACTGTTATAAGTATTTTTCATTGACTATTGATTTGTATTCCTCATACCTGAGTAATTTAGTGTTTTCTTGCTTGTTGATTGGTGTACCTTGAGGTTGTCAACCGTCACACCATAAAATGAGGCTATAAAGATAGTTCTTGGGCTGCCATGAATTGAGTGGAGAAAAATTATATGTACAAAAGTGGTATTTTCCTCTCATTTACATGAGGTTGATGTATTATGGGCTTCTCGGAGAGTTGGGACGGTGAAATGCATTGCAGTGCTCAGATGGATTGTGGATTAATCATCTAACTTAATAGTTTGAGTCAGGAATTTGATAAATGAATATGAACTTGATAAGGATAACATGTTATATTACCTTATTTTCCAATGAAGACATAAAGTTACAAAGGAATATGAATGCACACTTGTCTAAAGGATAAGTGAGAGATTGTTGGAACAGTGTCCTTCCGTCAATGTGCATTTTCCATAATATAGTTTGAGAATTAATTACAGAGATAATTATTTCAGTTATTTTGAGTGATTGGAATATTTAGTTAACCGCTTTCGATCATCTGGCAGCAATTATATTGGAATTGTAGCTTATTATGACTGAACCTATAGGGCCACACACAAAGTATGAAATTAGATCAAAGAGATAACTATTGGGCTTAGAGCCCAAATAGTAATAATATGAGAAATTATTTTAGAAAGTCCAATTGGGATAGGCCTATATTGACTTAGGGTTAGAGTTTACTTTTTTGTTTATTCTGTGAATAGATAATTTACAAGAATAAACAGTACGACAAAAATTTTGAACCTGGAAGTTCCATGTGGCAAAAATAGAATAACCCTACCATTCTCATAAAACCAACCTTGTCGTAAAAGAGAACATGAAAGATGCAGCCGTCTTTTCTTTATAATTTTTTCTAAGCTGACAGCGGCGTAGGCGGTCTGATCGTGTTGTGTGGATACGTATAGAGGGATCACATATGTGATTCTTATCTCTGTGATTGAATGTTTGTCTGCATGCTTCAGAGGTAAATTAAATTTGGTTATTGAGATCTTGAATATGGTTATTGATATTCCGCTAAATTAAATTTAATCAATTCCCAATAGTATCACTTGCATCGCACATGATCTCGAAAGGCATGGGCCAATCTGGAGGTTTTATGATAGGGGCTAAAACTAACCTTTCCTTCAATGTATTAAAGTCCCCTTTACAACCCTCGTCAACCACAAATTCCATATCTTTTTACAACAACTTGACAAAGGAGATGCAATCATTGAGAAATCCTTGATGAACCGATGGTAGAATCCTGCATGACCAAGAAAAGAACGCACTTCATGTACATTAGTAGGATAAGGAAAATTTTAAATTGTGTCTATATTTGCCTTGTCTGCCTAAATACCTTTAGAGGAGACAACATGGCCTAAGAGAATGCCTTGTTCTACCATGAAATGTCATTTCTCGTAATTTAACAAAAGATTAGTATCAATGCAACCTTTAAGAACTCGTGCTAAATTTTCTAAGAAATTATCAAAAGGAATTACCAAAATGATGAAATCATCCATGAACACCTCACCAAAAATTTCAGTAAATTCCGAGAAAATTCTTACCATACACTTTTGGAAAGTGGTGGGAGCATTACATAGCCAAAAGGCATGCACCAGTCAGTAAATGTAAAAAAAAAGGCTCATGAAGGTTGTCTTTTCTTGGTCCTCCGGTTCGATGACCACTTGAAAATAGCCTGAGTATCCATCCAATAAGTAACATAATATATGAATTGCTAGCCTATCAAGCATTTGATCAATGAACGACAATGAGAAGTGATCCCTCCGGGTTACCACATTTAACCCTCAGTAGTCGATGCAAAGGCGCCAGCGTTTTGGATACAAGTGGGCACCGTTTCACCCCTTTCTTTCTTAACTACCCTCACCTCACTTTTCTTCGGCACTAATTGAGTGGGGCTCACACATTTTTTATCAAAAATTAAATAAATTATTCTCGCTTGAAGAAATTTGAAGTATTTGCTTTCACCACCTCCATCATAGGTGGGTTTAATCAGCGTTAGGGTTGTCGCACGAGCTTTTCATCATCTTCCAACAAAATTTGATGCATGCAAGTGGGTGGACTTACACCCTTAATGATGTCAAAAATAGTCATCTAATTTCTTCCTTGTGTTCCTGCAACACCACCATTAACTTATCCTCTTACTCTTGGATGACCCTACTTGAAATGATAACCAGTAGTGTCTCCTTTTCCCCAATAAATACATACTTGAGATCACTTAGCAAAGGTTTTAGCTCAAAAATTGGGGCTTTCACAAGTGATGGGGGGAATTCCAGTTTCTTGGGCTCCTCTAAAGCTAGAGAAGGAGTGCTCAAAATTACCTCTTCAAGAATGATCAAATCCTCAATGTTTTACTTCAAGATAGTGTTCATAGAATATACAAAGCATGCATCTTCGTCATTATTTTCTAAATCAACTAACAAGGAACCATCAACACTCAATTCAAAAAACATCATGCACAACATTTTCCACAATATCTATAGCATGGACATAGTATTCTTCAATAGGATATTTCATAGTCGAGAAATGGCTGAAGATATCTCATTAATGGCATTAAGTACGAAAAACCAACAAGGTTGATAACACTTATAAACACTACACCGTGTCTAGCCACTGAACCAATTCATGCGTTTACACAAGATTAGTCAAGAACGTTCAATGTTCATAGACCTCTCCTATTTGCTACTTAGAAAAACATGACAAAGATTTTGAAAACCTCACATTCATCTAGAAATTATCAAAGCATAAACAAAATTAGAAGCTCTGACTCATGCTCTTGGATTACATGTTAAAAGAGGGGAAACATAGCTACTTTTTCCCAATCCTAACCAGCAATCATACAAGCAATGCATATTTTTAAACTTCCAAAAACATTAATGATATCAAAAATCAACCATCAAAGCTCCATAAATGCACAATAGAAAAGGCAATAGATAAGTAGTGGTTCTTAAGACATTAGCAAGGAAGCCTTAATCAATTGCTCTCAAGTAGAAAAATAACCTAGACAATGAAATCCAATAAAAAATCTACAAGAATTCATGGAAGAAATGAAAAAAACTATGAAAAGATATAAAAAAAGGATTTTTGATGCCCCAAATCAGGCTTAGATAACTAAGGAATTAGTAGATGCAGTGCCATTTATAGTCCAAGAAAAAGGGAGTAAAAAAGCAAGCTGCAGGGAAATTTTCCCTACCTGCGATGACTTCCTCGCGACTCGCGGAACTACAGTGTCAAAAAATCAGCTTCCAGTATATTCACGTTCACGAGTCGCTACAAAAATTTGTGAGTTGCGACTGAAATCAGTCTAGATTTGTTTTGCTTCCTCCGGGTGAACCGTTGATCCATTTTGGGAGCTCTCGTAGTCATTTTTATGGTACTTGATAAGATAAATCCATTGGTACCACCTTTGGAGGCTGGTTCTTCTCGTATTTTTCTCATAAATCTGCTTCAAAACTTAGATAATTTTTCACCCTCTACTTTGCTCTCCTTCTTCACATTATCTCCTACCACTTTGTAAGTGGCCTTCCTTCTTCTACCATTCTTGTGAATGGCCTTCTTCAATCTTCCACCATCCACTGAATGGTCTTATCCATGATATCTCCAAATAAACTCACAAAACATATATGAATTGACCAAATCATAAAGGTAGAACACACTAGACACCACATGCTTACAAATCATGGTTATAATTTCTACAGAAACGTTACAATAACTTTGAGAGTTAATTGGTCTGTTTATATTGTAATTTTACCCAAAAGGGCAAACCTTTCGGAAATACAAGATATACCCTGTAAAATACATCAAGTAATAAGAATATTTCCCTATTCCCTGGCATGAAACTGCAAATTAATTTATGTGGAATAAATTTTTTAGCAAGGCAGTTTGAGATGGTATTATGTAATAATACAGTACATTCTTATGTATATTAAACTGTTCACCGAATAATACATCAATTCACAAATAGTAACGAGAAAATGGTTCCACATTACAATTTTCTTCCATTTCATCCCCACCATGGTTAATTGTGCCGACATCCTTATCATCCACATTGTTTTTAGGCTGGGGAGGGAAATATACAATATCTTTCACCGCATCAAGGAACTAGTAGCTGAAGACCTTAGCCATATGGTCGCACCATGGTCTTTGATACTTAGACTCTTCAAGCAAGTGTTGTACACAGACCTCTAAGGCAACAACTTTAGATCAATAGAAGGGACTACTGTTTTAGAACCATGTTTGTAGAAGGAATCCACTCAAATCTTACCCATTGGTTGGCCATACATGTCATGGATGGTGACTGACCCCGACTCTTGAACACAGGGACGGGATGATGCTTCAAAAACCGTAGGATCCCGTCTTATCCCATTTTTCCCTTAGAATGTTCATGATTCACAGGACAATATTCCATTAAATTACGTACAAGTGAGTTAGCCTATGTTTGTTGATTAACTATTACTAGGTCTATTCTGGATGCCACAAAGTGATTAAACCCGATTATTTATAGAGTCAGTGCCTTCTTACAATTTTGCCCCACCAAAGTTTGGCCAACTCAGCTATGTCAGTACCTACCTTAGTTACAGTCGTGATGATATCCTTTCCAATTGAATTGGGTAATGAGTATCCATCCCCATGATTGATATGTAGTGTGATAAATTCATTCTCGTCGTTAGAAATGCCAGGCATTTATTGCCTCCGATGTTAGTGGCACAATTTTACCTCTACAGTAAACCTTATCGAGTTTAGGGATGCACCTCAAGTTTACATAGAACTCACTTACTATAGTTAGGTTGAATGCAAGTGAAGTCTCGCAAAATTTTCCCACCCAAGAATGCAGATTGTTTCCTGTAATAGAGGAGATGCCTCTTTTCCTCTCTCTAGGTGATGGCTGCATTTTTTATATGTTTCTTGTGCGACCCTAGCCTCCTCAGACACAAAAGTGTCATTTGGGTACTTTCACGTCGATCCAATAGACAGTGACGAAGTTGATGCATGACGTATCCTTTTCAAGGTGGGTTTAGGTCTCATCTCCTACAAAACCCATTGAAGCATTTTATTAAAAACCTTACATACAACCAAAAAGAAAGTGAACAATTATATATATATATATACTTGAACAAACAATAAAAAATAACAAAATGAATACATTATAGAATAGAGAGTTGATTTACCTTCATAATTGGTTAATTTCATTTGATGTGCACCTTTATGCATGCATTAACCAATGCATTCGACACATTTATTTTCCTGTTTTGTCTGATTGATTGCTAGTTTTAGCTAGGTTTACACGATAAAAGGTTTAGATGACCATTATTGGTTTTCTTGTCTAAATCCAAAGTTTTGTAGACTTAATTGAAGCTAATGGACACTTTTTATTCACGACCACCAACATTTTCCTTTGTGACCTTACAAGTGGGTTGCTCGTGAGTATTTTTACATCATTTTGTAGAAAGCCATCCGCGAGGGTGGTAAAAGATATTTGAATGTAATTCGCAAGAATGGTTGAAGATATTGAAGGCTATTCACGAGGATGGTAGTAGATTGAAGGCCACGGATCTAAATGCGAGGTAGTAGATAAAATTGAGCAAGAAAAGGTGGATTTGAAGTTTAAGAACGAAAGAAGCCACCAACCGGCCGGCCAGCATGAGGACACGAGTCAACCTAGGGTAGCATGGCCAGGTCCAGCCAATACGCTCTGTGTTATAACCCTTTAACACTGGTCATGTCGGTCTGTGCAGGTTGTGCCTCCGTTTTCCCAATTTTGCTCCAAAGGCTAAGTGTGGGTGCAGACCGCACTGTTTCAAATTCAAAAAGTGAAGACTAACCCATGGGGTGTGAAAAATGACAAGTCATGCACCATTCAACTAAGAAAAAAGTCCTTTCAGCCAATGAGCCACGCCAAACGACACAGGGAGCGCAAATCGGAAGTTCAAAATGCAACACCTGCCGTCGGTCTATGCTGATCTGTGCGGCCTGTGCCAGCACTAGTTTCACGGGCCGTGCCATGACATGTTCCCAGCGCCGGAAAGATCCTATGTGGCCCACACCATTTTCCACTAGTCGTATCAACTGCGGCCACTTGGGTTTTTAATCCTATTTGGGACCTTTTTCAAGGCCCAACTCCCTACTACTATATATATGGAAGTACGCTTACGAGGGTTGAGTTTTATGTTCATTTTTGGACTTCAAGGGTAGGCTAGAGAGAGAAAGAAACTCTTCCTTTCTCTAGGATATTTTCTCTTCTTCTCTTTATTTTCCTTTTTCCTAAAAGCATTAAAGACAATGAAATGCTTAGGTTTAATACTTAAGGAATAGTTTATTTACTTGGGGATTGTTTTGTATTTATGAATTAATGTTTTTTTGTGATATTCCTTAGATTTATCTATTTCTATGTATTTGTGATTATTACATCGCCGTTTTATTCATATTTTTACTAATTGCATAAATGTCGCACTAAGAATGGCAAACAACAAAGTCAACTTTCATGTTGGCACAATTATTAATATCCCCCAAGAAGGAAACCGAGATGTGCTTGGGGTAACGATAGTCCAGAACAGTGTGGGTGTGTGCATGTGGGTTTTCGAGTCAAGGTTACAATCGACCATACACTATTCTTAGCCGATAAATTAACCCGAAGGGTTATAGATAGAGATAGCTAGAGTAGAAAACTAGGGTTAGTGATTTACAACCCTGGATCCATCGATAAGATGATTCACCCCCTTTACTTTTTAAGCCTGGGGAGAAGCATCAATGGTGTAGTACCCGGGACATAATACCATAGGGAAATTGAGATATGCACAACAGGCGGGACTGTTGTTCCACTACCCTAATTACAGAGGTGGTGCCGATGGAAAATTACATACCACGAGTGGAGGAGGCCTCATTAAAGGCAGCATTAGAAATTAGTTCCATAGTATTTTTTGTAAAACCGCATTCTGGAAAATGTTCCGAACTCGGAACTGATGTAATTCGGTCACTTAGTTTTTTAAAGGAGGTTCCAAGCTTAACAAATGAGGTTATTTAAAACTGCTATTGTATGTTAGAGATGAAAAGCAGTCCCGTTAATAACCACCTTTAATAAGTTGATTATTAAATTGTGTCGTTGTATCTTTGATCGTCATTGTTCAGAGCTTGAAACTTTGATCCAAGACTTGTTCCAAGATTGGGACAGCCATGAAGCCACATAATATGAATGAATGACACATTTCCCAAGATCGTAATAGAAAACATTGAGCAGTTCCAGACTCGAAACATCTTCTTGTTAGCATGGCCATCAAAGTGTATAGGCCCAACCTAAGTTTCGAGATCGGACCACTCATGAAATATAAATAAATGGAACCATTCAATATCATTTGTAATTAGAAGAAATGAATTCAAAAATATAGGGCACTCTTTGGAAGTAAAAGCCCAAGGTATTTCTACATGTACAAATATTTTTACCTAATTCTAATAATAATTTTAATATTGATTTTAGTTTTACAATTGAATGTATAACAATTAATATTATTCCAAATTCTACGAACATAGTTTTAAGCAGTTGATCAAAATAGTGCATAAAAACTAAAAATGACGGTGAAGAATGGTGACATGAAAAAAAATGGGCCCAACATCATTTACCGCCTCAAATAACAGTGTTTCCCCAATCTCAGGTTCCTATTCTACAAGAAATCGAGTAAACCCCTCGGGGTTCAACATCTAGTTACCTGAGTAGTGCATGTCATACTCTTTTCTGTTGCACCGCAGGACAACTGGCTCCTTGTACGGTGGCAGGACCTCCATAATATGGGTCGGAATATACTAATTTATAAACCAAAAAAAAAATTTAGTAACCATGAAAAAGTTAATTGAAAATGAAATACATGGTCACAGGGAGGACCTACCAAAATTGGAACATCCCCGAAATTTGTCTTTGTGAGAGTTTGGACAAAGTTAAATAGACAGGCTTCCCTTTTATTGTTCTGATGATGGCAATCATCATCCGAATCACTATGGATCTGCATTGGTCAATGAAATGTTTACAAAAATAATTACAAAATAAATAGGAAATTAATAGTAATTTAAACCGAACAAGAAATCACACCTCAATTGGGGCATGTCTGCTTGAACCGACATTGTTGGCCATTATTCCTAAAATTAGATTTAAAATTGGCTCAATTAGTATTTTGTTTTGGCAATGCGTCTCACGTTACTATTGGAGCATAAGGTGACTTGGCCAAAATGTGTGCGACGTCGCCAACAACCAATTGGTTATGCGAGAATAATGCAACGTCGTATTCAAGTACAGTACAAAGGAATGAACGACGTAGCTTCAAAACTGCTCCCAATGAAGGATGATCGACTAGTCTTCGACATCATATTTAACAGTTACAGAAATATTATCAAAAGCAGAAAGCCTGAACAACAAAAATTTCTACAAAAACATAGGGTAGGTTGATAGGGAAGAACTTACAAAACAAAATTCCTAAAACCTAGAGCCAGACTCCGTTCTAATTTCAATAGAAAAAACTAAGAACACATTAATACTCATATCAAATTCGATGATGAATACAAAATTGAAGTAATCTAGGTAATCTAGGAAGCATACCTACGAACTGATGGTTTGAGAGACTGCTGAAATTTGAGGGAAATTGAATGTTTAAAGGGATGTATTTGGTAGGCTCCATATATATAGTTGTTACAGAGCGTTGTGAATTCTTCCTCTAAAGCAACATCGCAAAGAAGTCGACCAAATCGACATTGTACCGGCATTGTAGCGAAACAGGACATAAAAAAGTTCATCGTATGTGCTAAAATCGATTCCCACCGAACGTCTATGAATTTCATGGACATTTATAAACTTCAATTATAGTATCTAATATACTATTAAATATTATGAAGGTCAATTAAGTTTGTTTTGGTCAAACGCGGGCTTTGCCCTTGTATGCTGGTGGGCCGAAATAGTAAGGCCCATTTCAAGCCAAATTGACGTCGATCATATGTTGGTAAGTTGTCGCTTAACACCAGAAACTTGCGACATCACATATATTGTTGGTTAAACATTGGCCCGTTACTATACTTATGGGAACCACCACATAGAATAGCATGAATTTTCTTATTCTGGATTTTTATGAAATAAAAAGATAATAGAATTACATCCATTAAAATCTTTAAAGCGATAGTACAAGGCTTCGAGTAAATTTTAGAAGATTACTTACAAGTATACAAGGCGTCATTCAGAAGAACTTGTTGAAGTTTATGTGGAATAAAATTAGTTTTTTATTACCCTTGGTAAGTAAAAGTTCAACTTCAGGTGTCAAAATTTCATTTTTGGGCATAATGTAATCGGGTTTACGAATGTAAATGTCTATTTATAATATTGCACTTAGGTCCCCCCGTCAGAGTGGGAGTACTTGCAATGTAAAACTGGATATACACTAAATCGATTCACTAATTCATGAGCACAATATTCCTATTTGGTCGTGGAAGGATATAATGGGGTAATCGTCCATCATTTTTGTTAATATTCCATAAATACCCTTACCATAAGCGTTACAAAAATGTTTCATTTCCACCACATAGAATCGCACAAAAATTTATATTCTTGGTTTTTGAAGCAATAAAAAGATAATAGACTTACGTTCATCAATTTTTTTTAAAGCAATTGTACAAGGAATATAGTTAATTATAGAAGAGTACTTCGAGTATACAACTCGTCATTTAGAATAACTTGTGCAAAGTATATGTAGAATAAGATCAGTTTGTTTATAACCCTTGGTAAGTATTAGTTGTACTTCGGATTTCAAAGTTTTATTTTGAATCGATCGTAATCTGTTTAGGGAATGCCAAGGTACATTTATAATTTTGTACTTAGATCCCTCTGATATAGCAGGAGACTTGAAATGTAAAACTATGTGAACTTTTTGTTATTCACATTTTTATAACAATGGTGTTCCCATTTGTGCATAAATGGGACGAGTTTTAGGGCTGCAATCTTAACAGGGATTAGTTTACTATACTTTTCCTAAATTTAATTGTGATGCATATGTGCGATGTTGCAATTTCGTCATACAAAATGAATCCAAAAGCAACACTATGGAACATCGTGCTAATTAAATTTTCCAGTGGGAACCAAAAATTTGGGCCAAAAATTTGAACCAAAAATTCCACCCATCAATTTTTCATTTAAATTACATTCAGGAATAACACACATTTCCCATCAATCCTCCTCCAAATCCAACAATATACCATCCTTTCAATTTCACACAAGCACGACCAATAAAGAACATACGTAAAAATTTTCTCTAAAACATCAACAAGCATACGAGAATGGAGCATCTTTGGGTTTAAATTAATTAAGGTAGTTCTACGTATATTCCATATTCATTTCCAATCTTTATTACCATATACCTTCTCCATGTTTTTGTTTGTCATAAAGTATGATGATTGTGTAACATGTTGTATGGTGTAGATTTTTCGTATTTTCTAGAAAGTACAATGTTTGAAAAGTGTGATAAAAAAAGGCTTAGATTTGGTCTGATTGCTGATAATATCCATGTATTAGTATGAAATGTTGAATGTGTAACATCAGTTATAGGTGATCGTCCCATACGATATGTGACCGGTCAATGTGTGACACCACAAATGCTATAAAATTATTGTCATAAAAGTTGAATATCCGACGTTACTCTTTTGTCAGACTCTGCGACGTCGTTCAACACTGCATGCAACATCGCTTACAATCCATCCGGGTACTTTTAACATGTTCAAATTAATTTTGTCTATGTATGACTATATTATGGGACTACTAAATTCTAACATTAACTTTGTTTCATGTGTGTTCTTTATAATATGACATAGAGAGTTATCGATGGACTTCCAGCATGCAATGTGGAAAATGTAGGTTGATGTTTCAATTTTATACCAACCTCACATATTTTAAT
>JAULKJ010000001.1:6998724-7009241 GCA_032355405.1 Rubia balearica
AACACAAGCCAGCTCCATGTCCAATCATCACGATCGCAGTTACATGGACTACTCCAATTGGCCTTTTGAATAAGATATAAGATGATCCATCCATGTAGTTTCTGATTGCCCACTTCAGCTACTCTCTGACAAATAATGTTCCATCACTTGGAACAAAGTTTAATTTCTAGAATTACAGCAATGTATTGTTTATGCAGAAATCGGCAACAAAGAGATCTTCTCTTTCTGCCACTCCTGCGTGCTATTGATATCATGTTTGTGTGTTTGGCCTTGTGATAAATTTGACTTCCTCAGCTCCCATGCTTTCTCTTGACCATTTGGCTTCTTATTGGCCATTGCAACACTACACATCCTCTTCACTAGATAAGGGGAAAAAACCGGTGTTGTCCAGTTCTACACCACACTACACTCTTGCGAACCTTGCTAGGGTTCCTTGCTCAAGAAACCAGTGTTGCCCAGTTCGTTAGGTTCCTAGTTCAACTAAAATTTTCCAGTTCTTATCATCAGCCCAATCCACTATAGTCCAGTCATTCGAATTGGTCAGTTCAGTTTGGGTTTCAAAACATCCATCTATACCATTTACCCCAGGCACAAGGAACATGTAGATCGAATAAAGCAAGAAAAACCACCACATTTATGGGCAAAAATATAATTATCTTAAACACATTGTATTAGATAAATTGTAATGCACCATCATCCAAACACAGTGCAAATTACCATTTTGAAACTCCGATCTGGTTTATAATCTCTGCCTACATTTTGAATAAAAGCACATAGGAATAACAAGAAACAGAGCCATAAAGCAGCTACACTCTACTTCGAAAATTTATGTCCTCAGCTCATCAACCTTGGAAAGACAACATAACATGTAAAGATCCATTCATTTCCTTCTAGTTTGTGAGATCCATTATGGCAGTTACGATATCTCCATCTGCAGCCTTCAGAGCTTTGACTGCCTTTCCCCTAGTAACCCCTGCTTGAGTCATCACCAATTCTATGTCCTTATGCTCCACACCAGTCTCATCTACAACTTCATCATCCAGAGCCACAGTTGATGGCTCAGGCTTGGATATCACATTGCTAGGATTGGGAGCTTTGAACTGCTCTGCTGCCTGTGTCTGCAATTGTGAGCTCAAGTCCTCAATCTTGGCTTCCCCAAATATAACATATGTGTCTGAAGTTGGGCTCTTGAAGACATCAGGCTTTGAGATGACGAACAGAATCTGAGAATCAACATATTATAAAAATCAGCAAAACCCCAAAAATACTAGAGTATTGGTTTAATTCAGATTTTAAACTCAAACCAAAATATTACAATTATAAAAACCACAAGCCATCAAAGAAATCTTACATTCTTGCTCTTCTTAACAGTGACTCGGCTGACTCCAGGGATGGGCTTCATTCCCAGCTTAAGCATAGCCTTACGACTCTTTTTTTCACTTCTACTCTGTTTTGACCTTCCACTGCCATCACCCAGTCCTGCCAATAGTAAACATTATAGTGGAGTTCACTGTATACAGTAATCAAATGCTTATTAACACATAAGCATAACATCGCACACATCTTGATTGAATACCCTGCATGTTTACATCAGCAAACAATTAAAACAAGACCAACTAATGAGAGCAGGATTGCTCTTGCAGTGTGGGTTCCAACTAATGAGAAAAAGATTGCTCTTGCAGTGTGGGTTCCAGTCAGAGAGAAATCACATGATGTGTAAGCTTTTCAATCAAATCAAACCAATGGGAATCACAGAAACTGAAAGATCAAAATAATGAAAACTGGGCTGCACACACTTTGAATCACTGAGATCTCTATCTAAACTTCCTAATTCAGCAGACAGAGCCAGCTAATGAAGATATAACGTTAAACCAGGATACAAAAAGGTGTTGAGTTTGTAGTCCTAATACAAAAGCATAATAAAAAGGCAATGTTGGCTAGTCTAGGTACTAATCAACAAAGTTGTTGAATCTACTATAAGTTAGAGAGACATTATTAATTAACACGTAGAACCTTCCGAAGGGCACACTCCCAAATAAGTTACCCAACCCAACCAATTGGTTTAACTACTGGCCTAGTTTAAGACCGCAATAACTCAGTGTATTCCAACTAGACATCATAGAAAAAATTAAAAAAGTTAACAGTTGCTGTCCTCGGAACAGGTGGAGCAAGAGAAGCCAAAGGAGATGGTGAAATACAGTGTACATTTACCTTCAATATCATCGTCATCCTTGTCATCATCATCGTCATCTTCGTCGTCCTCGTCACTTTCATCCTCAATCACTGGTTCATCAGACTGCAATAGAAGAGATTTGGAATGACACTCACTACACCAAAGAGATTTTTAAAAAATTTAAGAAACAAGGCACACGGTCCAATAGCAATAATACATCAACACAAAGAACCATAATATTGAATCATAGCATTGAATATAATCATATATTTTAAATGGAGTGCTTGCTAAAACTGTGCTTCAAAGCAAGCAAAGCTGCTAAAAACAGGGTGACCAACTTATGTTTTTCCCCGAATATAGGGGAAAATATAGCTTTTAATTTTAAAATAAACTAAACTACTTTTTATTACTTTACCAAACAAATGAAAGTGATTAGCAAACAACTTATAAACCTTGGCAAACACAATCAATAATGCTTTGGCAACAAACTTGTGTTACTGATAAATATGTAACCTTGCACATTAGCTGTCATCAGTTCTGAATTCTGAGTAAAAGTTAGCATCAAATCTCCTCATTCAATATCATCTCATAGCATCATCAATTGACATCTCAATAACTAGTAATTGAGCAATAGATAGTCGGTACTCTATAATTTGGTACAAAATTCCAATGTTTCAGCACTCAACTACCATTGAGATGCCATTAACCAACTGAAAATAAAGGCTCAATAGTCCTATAATCTATCTTTCAATCATTATACAAATGAAAAGGTTGAAATCACCAAAAAAATGCTCGATTTCCACACTCATATTCTTCAAAATTGGGACGCAAGGATACGGTTCCTGTTTCAAGGAGGAAGATCTAGCAAGCAATTATTTCAAAGGGAAACCGACAACTGTAAGTTATTATAAGGTCAATTTTACAATCATCCTCATCTTCCCAGTCATATAGTTAATCGAAAAAACGATGTATCTAAAACCCTAAGTCAGACAGTCATATAATCAAAAAGGGGAAATCAGATCTGAAAACTAAAAGTTATGCTAGTACTTCAAATGCCCACATAAAACATTCAAAAAACTGCTCACGAAAGAGTTGGTAAAATGAAGAGCAACCACAAGCAAGTAGAAACAAACAAGCACCAAAATAAGACTGACTGCAAGTGGGGGGGAAAAAGGTGTTGGAAATACATCGAGCTTTTGCTGCTCCAGATGGGCGGCTAAGAGTTCTTCCTGGGACTGAGCAGTCATGGTGTCAACTTTAGGGAGGGGAGGAGGAGGAGAGGGAGAGGAGACAGTTTTTCGAAGAGAGAGGAGAGGAAACACTAAGCCTAACCCCCAGCCCTATGCCCTAATAGCAACTCAGTGAGTGGATCGCGAGATGAATGGGGTTTTGGCCCGAGCATCTTACGGTAAAAGACCAATAACAAGTAATAAAATAGTAAATATATAAAGAGTCCGTCTTTTGAAAGACGGTCTTTCCATAAATTATGGAAAAATCAAGGTTTAAAGTATAAATTAGAAGAAATGAAGATAAAATTTTTGGGTTGCATGAATCGGGTTATAAATTTTATAACTACTACATGTTGTATAGTAAAATGTTAATATTACAACTAAAACCTTTTACCTTTTATTATTCTAATTAAACTCCTTCTTTCCATAAACCTATGGAAAAACGGTCTTTCTCAAGAATTTGTCATATATAAAATAGCTTCTTTTTTTAAAAATAAAAAAAAAGTTTTTTATAATTCACAAAGTCTTTTTTAAGTAGTCTAAATTTTGGGTTAGGGTTTATTGTGCAATTATTATAACTTTCATTTGACACAGATTCTTTTAATTTCCTAATAAATCTAGGGACCTATTATGCAATTACTCCCTCCGTCCCAGTTCTATTTGCACTTTTACTTTTTTGACACTATTCTATGTCAAAATTTGGTCGCATATTTGAATAGATATAAGAACAATCATATTATCGTAGGTGATATTGTATAATTCGTCTTAACAAATAGTTGTCAAATATCAACTTTTTATTTATCATTATTATACGTAGGTAAACTTATTAACGGTCAAACATGTTTCTTGAACAGTGTGACAATGATTACATTGCAAATACAAGTGGAACAGAGGGAGTATCAAATATTATATATATATTACAGAATTTTTATTTTTCATTTTTTTCTCTTGCCAGTCGGAAACTTCCACCAGCCGACCGTTTCCACTGCCCAGATTTACACCAGAAATTCACCAAAATTTCACCGTTCTATGTCGATCTTCTATGTCCACTGGATTCTCCGTCGCCGATTCTCCGTCACGAAACCACCAGATTGAACGGAAGTTTCTGGCTTTGACTTCGATTCTGTTGAGCTCGTCGATCTCTCCGCCATGTCGTGCACTACCTCGCTGTCACATCTCTGCAATTCCCGGTGATTCTTCATCGCTTCAACGCTGCCGAGAGATAGGCTTCACGTGGCAGCTCTGCAACGATTTCACGACGACGCCCTACAACAATGCTCCACGGCGGCGCTCCATAACAACAGCACCACTTCAACGCCACTGCGCTGTGACTAGTGAGATGCAAACGCCACATCGGAGAAGAAAGTACGCGCATATAGTGTATACCTAGCACATGAGTTACAAATTGTTGGCTTTTAAGCCCAGCCCAAGGTTCGGCCACGAACCGATAAAGACGGAATCGTGTCCAAGAATACTCAGCCACGAATCGAGAAAGATAAAGCCATGTCCAAGGTGATTCAGTCACGAACCAAGAAAGGCGGAGTCACGTCCAAGCCTTGGCCATGAATCAAGATTATAGCAACCACGATGCATTTACGATGTGACCCATGATTTGAAACCGTAACAATACGGAGCCATGATTGCAGCCTAATATAAATACAAGGAGAGAAACATTGGCTCAGGTAAGTGACACTGAACTGAGAAATACCAATTCTCTTAAGCAACTGACTCGATCGTCGGAGCTCTTTCCCCAGAGTCACTTCCGGGACCTTTCTTGCAGGCTCATTCTGACTACACAGTGAATATCAACCATTTTGCTTGACCGGGAATACGACATCATTGGATGTCTAAGGGGACAAAAAAAATTGAAGTCCATGATTCCCTTCAGGATAACCATGATTTTCACCAGAAGCCAGAGAAACCAGAATCATACACAATAATGAACAACTAGGCATAAAAAGAACATGGATCCTAGTCAAGACCAAGAATATATTCTCAGTAAAGAACGGGAGCACAGCAAAGAAGATACAGATGACGATGAAGAAGAAGCTGAATCTTCTAATGCAAATCAAGAAAATGAGAGGAGAGCTTTCGCAGCTTTCTTAGAAGTTAATAGGGACCATATGCTATAACTCGCTCCTAGCTATGATCAAGCTAAATCCCCAAAAAGAAACAAAAAGTAAGTCAAAGGCATAAGAGCCTTAATTATGAAGAAGAATTAAGGGATATAGTAGCAGATGATGAGATAGAACCCTTGAAATAATGCATAAACAGAACCCTCGAAATACTAGGGCAGGTGCCTTAAGTAAATCAACAACAGTTGGCTTTGATTCTTTGTTGGGTAGAATGATGTGAATGTAGAAGTCATGTTGGTCAGAAGTACAGTCACAACAACTGTGTCAACGTTCTAGACAGAAGAAACGAATTGGATGACACCGTTAAAGGGCTACTTCAAAATGGAATAAATTCCAGAAGGCAAGATATAGGCTGATGTGCACCATTATGCATGCGTTATCCGATGCATTTAACACATTTATTTTCATCTTTTGTTTAGTTGATTGCTAGTTTTAGTTATGTTTGCACGACAAAGGGTTTAGACAACCACTTTTGGTTTTCCTATCTAAATCACATGTTTTGTAGACTTAATTGAGACTAATGGACACTTGGTTATCATGGGCGCCTAGATCTTCCTCTTTGTTATCATTAATAGGTTGCCCCTGTAAGTGTTTTTTCATTTTCTTTTCATGGAAGGCAATCCGCGAGGGTGGTAGTAGATATTTGAAGGTCATTCGCAAGAATGGTAGAAGATATTGAAGACCATTTGCAATAATTGTAGTAGATCGAAGACCATGAACTCCAAATCGGGGTAGTAGAAGGAATTGGGACTAAGAAAGGCTGAGTCAAAGTTCAAGAAGACCAAATAAGAAGCAAAAATATCGTTGTTCGAGGTTGCACAGAGTTTTGGGCAAAATTCGAGAAGAATCAGCACTTGATAGTGTCACCATTGGATTTGTCTTCTCGAGCGCTATAAAATCAACTACAAGAACTCTCAAATTGGACCAACGGTTGTTAGCCATGCAAACCAGCCACGACCGACGCAGACCGGCCTGCAGCAGCTGGTATGGCTCGTGTCAAGGGGGCTTGGTACGGTCCATATCACCTGGCACGGGCAGTGCCAAAATTCGGCACAAGGCTCCCTTTTTTCACCTAAAAATGGCTAAGTATGGGGGCGGGATGTTCCGTTTTACACATCCCTCATCGTTTCAAGTCACAAATGTCAAGACTAGCCCACGGGGTGTGAAGAATGATGCGGGACGTGCCGAGGAAATGAGAAAATTAAGATTTCAGCTCACGGGCCGCGCGAAATGACACATGTGGCGGATCATAAACAAGAAAATGAGGACCCTGCCGGTGGCCTGCACCGGGTGACGCGAGGTGCACCCGGCACATTTGGCACGGACCGTGCTATGACACGGGCCCCTAGTGGCTGCTAGGATTTTTGGCCACTTTTTTTGCCTATTTTTAGGCACAAATTCCCTACTACTATATATGGACCTTTGTCTACTAGGGTTTTAAGTTTATGCTCATTTTTTATCTAAGTAATTGGCTAGAGAGAGAAAACACTCTCACTTTTAAGATTTTTTTCATCCTTTTATCTTTCTTTTGCCTAAAAGTGTTGAATCCAATGAAATACTTGAGTTCAATGCTTAGAGAGTAGGGATCTTACTTGGGGACTATATTTGTATTCATGTGTTGATGTTTATTTTGTGAGATTTCTAAATCTACCAATTTCTATGTGTTTTGAGATCATTATGTTGGCTTGTTCTTAATATTTTTATAAATTGCATGAAAGTCACACTTTATTGGCACACAATCGAGTCTACTTTCATATTGGCGCACCATTACTACTCCCCTGTTAGGGAAGCCTAGATGTGCTTGGGGTGTAATAGTCCAGAACTGGCTGCACGAAAGTTACCGTTGTTAATCATCACAATCAACCATGCATCTAGTTAGCCGACCAAAGAGGTCCAAAGGGTTGCGGGTAGAGATAGAGTAGGTAGAAAACTAGGATTATTTTTTTAATCCTAGAAGGCATCGATAAGTTGGCAACTTTCTTTTCCTTTCTAGGACTAGGAGCAGTTTTGTTCGTGGTGTTCCGCCTGGGACTTAATCGCACGAGAAAGAAATAGACCTGTGGAATGAATTATAGCCATTGTTGCACTCCCCTAGTCATGGAAGCAAGACTAATGGAAGATTTTATACGCGTACCTCTATGTGACAGATAGGGGGAATTTTTTTCCATTATCCACACCATGTGATACAAACACTATAATAGGATTAAGTTCTTCTATTTGACGAAATTGATGATCGGACTAACTTCAACCATGTTACTCACATATTCCCTGAGTGCTTGTTTATATAGTTTATTCCATTGATTGAATGTTTGTAGTTGATAGTTTAAAATCTCCCCTTTTAATGGTTATTTTTACAAAACTCTTTCTTTCTAACACGTGGTCAAATTAACGATCCAACCACTATTGTGTTTAGTAGATTACTAGATTCCTAACATCTCTGTGGACAACCCTGGTACGTGCCACTATCTACCATTATTGGTAGTGTAGTAGAACGGCAACAACGTATAAATCCTATTATTTACCCTTAATAACTCAACCTCCTCTCGTGTTTGATGATGCTTGGGAGAGGGCGGATTAACTTTGGTGCCACTGCCAGGGATGTTAGTTAAAGGTCTAGTAGTTAGCTTGCATAACGTGTTAGTTCAGTAAGTAGTGTTGTTTTTGTTTTTTTTTGATTTTTGTTGCTGAGCTTTCCTAATTGTTTCCGGTTACTTCTAACCCTTTTTTATAATGTTGAGTTTAGTTGTACACTATTTTATTCCCGTTTATGGTACATACGCATGCCAAGAACTTGGGAGTTTTACATAGTCCAATGATTTCACAGGTAGTAAGCGTGGAAGGAAGCGGAGACCTAGGCCAAAAATTCCACAAGAACCATTTTCGGTTGCCATAGAGAAAGAAGAAATAGAGGAGGACAACTGAACCTTAAGAGAGTTTATAGCTCCAAACTTATAGAACCAATCGCTATGAATTATCTTCCCACCTTTGCCACCAAATGTGATGTGTGAACTCAAGAGCGGCATGATCCATTGCTTGCCGAATTTCTATGGGATGGCTGGAGAAGATCCAAACAAGCATCTCTTAGAATTACACGTAATTTGTACCAACATAAAGCCAATGGGTGTTTCGGGGGAAGACTACAATCTAATGGCGTTTCCCTTCTCACTTAGGGATTCGTCCAAAAATTGGTTATACTATCTACCGCTCGGTTGTATCACCTCATGGATGGATAGGAAGCACCACTTTCTAGAGAAATACTTCTCAGATTCAAAGTCTGTGGGATTGAAGAACGGTTGTCCAATATCTCTCAATTTGACAATGATTTCCTATGAGTATTGGGAGTGCTTCAAGAGATTGTTAGCTAGTTGTACGTATAATCAATTCAAGATTTCTTCAAAGGGTAATGCGATGATGACATGCGTATGGTGAATTCCGCTTACAATAATTCGATTACATACAAGAGCCCAAGAGAAGCAATGGAATTCTGTGAGGAGATGGAAAATGTAACAAGGAAATTTGGTACAAGGTCTAGGGTGAAGCTTGTGGATGAACCATCTCAATTCCCGATGATAGAGGAGCATGTCCAAGCTCTTGCCTCCATGATGAAAAATATCAGGAAAAGGGTAGTCCAACATGCAAAAGTGTGCGGAGTTTTCAATTTTGATCATCACACAGATGTGTGCACATAAGTGGTGAAGGATTTTGAGGAAATTAAGGCATTGGATTTCAACAATGGTGGAAATAGGCCACAATTTAATAAGAAGCAACAACAAGGGTTCTGTGGGAACAAAGGAGGAGAAAGGCAAGATCCCTGTGAAAACACCTTCAACCCGAGGTACCGCGATCACCCCAACTTTTGTTGGCGTGAGGAGAACAAAATGAAAGGGTATAACTGAGGCGGTCAAGTTCCACCTCAACCCTATCCAAGGGGAGAAGGGCTATCAAACAACACCACCTCACTTTACAAATCGGACAGAGAGGAAACCCTTGAAGCAATCTCTAAATTGGCCAAGAAACATGATGTCTTTATGGAGCCTACAAGGTGAGAGATTGAGAATCTCAGGACAAGGGCATTCTCAAGAATCAAGAATCTTGATATTCAAGTTGGGAAACTTTCCACCTTAGTAAACCAACTTAAATCCCAAGAGTCCGGTAAACTTCCTTCTCAACCGGAGATCAAACTGAAAAATGTTAGTGCCTTAAAATTGAGAAGCAGGAAGGAGGTGCGTGAGTCCGAGAAGGAAATTTCTCAAGAGGATGACTTGATCGTGGGCAAAAACAAAATCAACTTGGAGGAACAAGAATTGGCTGTGGAGGAACCCGTAAAGGAGGTTTCAACACCTGAGCCGAGGGTTAATCTCCTACCACCTTTGCCTAACGCACATAGGGGAAGGCTGAAAGTGCCAACCAAGGATGATCATATCCAGAAAATCTTTGAGAAGGTGGAGGTTAGTGTCCTAGTCTTAGACTTGATTGAATATGTCCCTTCGTATGCAAATTTTTGAAAGTTGCATGTACAAGAAAGAGAAATAAATCACTTAAGAAAGTAGGTAAAGTGAAAATAGGGGGAGTCGCCACTTTTAATCATAGAAAATTTCCTACAAAATGTGATGACCCCGACATATTTTCAATTCCTATTTGTTTAGAGGGTAAATTGGTGAAAAATGCTATGAATAATCTTCGAGCTTATAAAAATATCATACCCCCTTGCATCTATAAAAATCTAGAAATAGGTGAACTTAAGGAGACTAGGGTAATCGTCCAAATGGCCGATCACTCCCAAGCTAGTCCTTGTGGACTAGAGAAGGATGTGATGGTCCGATTGGGAAAATTGGTGTTTTTGACGGACTTTTATATCTTTGAAGTAGCGCACGATGGTGGTGCACCCTCAATTTTATTGGGGACACCTTTTATTAAAACATCAAGGACTAAAATCGATGTTCATTCGGGACCACTAACCTTATAGGATAACATGGATAG
>JAULKJ010000001.1:7009341-7022944 GCA_032355405.1 Rubia balearica
AGGTGGATGAGAGAGATTAATTATTTAATTAATTGAAATGATTTGAGTGATGTGGGAGTGGTATGACCATTGGTCTTAGAACCTCCTGCCATTAATTAGGCTTCAAAATGTCTACTACACCATCTAAACTCAGATTAATGAGTTAAGGCCCATGTATCATCACGTTTCAAATTAGTACATCTCGTCCTCCTGATTAGTACGAGCCTCCTCTCCCCATTACATGTACTAGTAATAATCTACTGCTCCCTCCGGTTTTTTAATATTGGCCGCACAAGAATTTAGGAAGGTATAATGAGTAGTGAAGAATTTTCATTGAAATGATAAAAAGTAAAATGAGTGGATGAAAACAACCTAAAATTTGCCAAAAAGAAAATGTGCCAATATTAAAAAATCATCCCAAAAAAGAAAGTGTGCCAATGTTAGAGAAACGGAAGGAGTACCTCCGTTCTCTATCAACTTTTCATGATTTTCAATGATTATGTTTAACTATTAATATCTCTAACTACGTATATCAATTTTACATAAAAAATTAATATTTAGAAATTACTTGTTAAGATGAATTCAACAATATCTCACATATATATTTATTATATATATTAATTTACATTTTATGATCAAAGTTTATCAAATTTAATTTTGAAAAAATAGATAGACCATTACTAGTGGAACAGAGATAATATATTTTATTTCGTTTCACAGAGTGATTGTTTGGAGAATAGAGCTTTCACCTATTTCTGGTTCTGGGCGTGTGAACGGAAAAGGCTCGGAAGATAGGCTAGGGTTTTCTTTCCCTTAGAAATGGCTAATAGAGCTGTAGTTTCTGAAGACGAAGGTGGGTTGCGCGTTTCTCCAACAAATCTCTGATGGTTTCGATTCCAATATTATGCGATTTTCGGCGTGACGTTGATTTTTCTGATGTTCTGTTGGTGTAGATGATGCTGGCAGAGAGGAAGAGGAGAGAGAAGAAGAGACAGTAGGGGAGGAGGTTGAGCCTGGCGAGGACGACGATGACGAGGATGAAGATAATGGTACGCCTTCTAGAAGATTTGTGCCTAGCGTTAAAAAATTATAAAAATTGAATGAAATCTTCTGTGTTTTTTCCGTATGTTTAATTGTTTGATGGGGTTCGGTGAGAAGCTAGGGTTTTAAGGCATTGAACAGCTTGATGATCAACTAGTTTTTATTTTGGGTGAACAATGATGCATTTGTCGAGGAGATGTTATATTATGGCCTGGAGTTTAAGCAGTGTGATTTCTTTGTTTTGCTTGCATGCAGCCATCATAGCTAAAAAATCTGATTCTAAGTTTGAGTTCAGACATTGTATGCTTTATTGGGTGTTTCTGCTAGTGTCGTGATTTGGTTTATGTACATTTTGCTTGTGGGTTTGTTGGTCAGAGGATGGACAGGATGAGTACGAGGATGATGGGTTTATAGTCGGTGATGTCGACGAGGAAGATGAACAGGAGGCGGAAGAAGAAGATAGGGATGGTGCTGAAGAGAGACAAAGGAAGAAGAAGCGGAGGAAGAGGTTACCTGTTTTTTCTTTCTGTATAGTTGATACTAGTATTAAAAGGGTTTTTTGCTTTTTATGTGCTGATTGATGATGTTTCCACTGATTACTATAGAGAGTCGGAGAGGAATTATGTTCTTGATGAGGACGACTATGAGCTGCTCCAGGAGAGCAATATATCAGTTCCTCGACCAAAGGTTTTCATTTGTCTTTAGCCGTTTACCATGTGGTTTCTTTTTACTCTGCACCTTCTGATCCTTGCTTGCATTGTCTATCAGGAGAGCAAGAAGTTCAAACGGTTGAAAAAGGCACAGGGTGTCACTTCAGAAGAACATTCTGGATTCTCTGACGAGGAAGAGTTTGATGAGACTGGGAAGAGAGGCCGAACAGCTGAGGACAAGCTCAAGCGCAGCTTATTTGGTGATGATGAGGGTAATTTCATAATTCCATCTTCATGAATCATAAGTCACTGTTCTAGCGTGCTCATTATTTTTACGATTCTACCCTTCTGGTGCAGGACAACCACTCGAAGATATTGCAGAAGAGCAACAAGAAGAAGAGGAGGATGGCGATATTGGGGACGATGACGAGATGGCTGATTTTATTGTGGATGAGGAAGAAGTTGATGAACATGGAGCCCCTCTTAGGTAACTATATGCCCAAGAGTGATGTCCGACATTAGTTAATTTTCTGAACTAGGTTGATGAATGTGGTGCTCCTACTGTGTGAATCTCTTCCTGGGAGATTCATAGTCCAGAATCTGTTCTGTTCTTTCAGTTTCATTACTACTAGGCTGAACTAAGTTGACTGATAAATCATGGTGCAGAAGGAAGAAGGTGAACAAGAAGAAGTCTAGGCAGGCCTCGGGAGTTTCTTCCTTCGCACTTCAGGAAGCTCATGACATATTTGGTGATGTTGATGAGCTTTTGAGCCTTCGCAAACAAAATTTAGCAAGGATTAGCCGTCACGAAGATTCTGCTGAGAGGAGGGACAGGAGGATTGAAGATGAATTTGATCCCAGCGTTATCTCTGATAAGTATATGACTGAGAAAGATGACCAAATTCGTCTTACAGACATCCCTGAGAGAATGCAGGTTGTAACAGAACTTTGACCACCTAGCATGTGATATGGGCATAATTTTTTGACCTATATTGTTTCACTTCTGTAGGAATCGGAAGAAAGCACTGGCCCCCCTCCTGCAGATGGGAGAGAGGCTGAGAGTTCGTGGATATTTAATCAACTTCCGCATGGCCTTTTGCCCTTACCAAACAGTAAAACGGGAACTGGTTCGGCAGAGGATGTGAATGAGACATTCATAAACGATGACACAGAGAAAGTAGTGGAAGAATACAAGAGAGATATAGTTAAATTCCTGGACCTGACACACTCCCAAAAATTTGAGGTATATATATGTGTTGTGGTGATAAAGGTATATATGTGTTGTTGTGATAAAGGTATATATGTGTTTTGACATAGTTAAATTAGTGAGGATAGTTTTTAGGACTCTGATGATAGATGAACACATCTTCTTTGTTATATATGTGTGTGTGTTGTGGTTAGGTATATGTGTTGTGACATAGTTAAATTAGTGAGGAGAGTTTTTAGGACTCTCTGAGAGACGAACACATATTCTTTGTATTCAGGCTCCTTTCATTGCTATGTATCGGAAGGAAGACTGCCCAAGTCTTCTGAAGGATCCAGGGCAGCATGACCCAGAAAATGGAGACCAAAATAATACAGACAAGAAACCCACTCTAAGGTGGCACAGGGTATGTTAATCAGTCGCATCTAATTGGCCGAGTATCTGTATGATGGTGAGTGAGTTATTGTTTGCACGCTTCAGGTGCTTTGGGCCATTCAAGATTTGGACAAAAAGTGGCTGCTTCTTCAGAAGCGAAAGACTGCTCTAGAATCATTCTACAGCAGACGTTATGAGGAAGAGTCGAGTAGAGAGTATCATGATGCTAGACTCAACATGAATCGGAAGCTTTTTGAGTCAATTACTGACTCTCTCAAGGCAGCTGAGTCCGAAAGAGAAGTTGATGACGTTGACTCAAAATTCAATTTGCATTTTCCTGCAGGAGAAGTTGGGGCTGATGAAGGGCAGTTCAAGAGGCCGAAGAGAAAATCTCACTATAGCACATGCAATAAAGCTGGTTTGTGGGAGGTTGCAAGCAAGTTTGGCTATAGCTCTGAGCAATTTGGTTTGCAGATATCGCTAGAAAATATGGTAAGTTGTTGATACATGTACTTGGTAACTGTTGTTGAGGTGGCAGACTCTGCGATTCAATGTTTTTAATCATTCAAATAAATAAATATAGAGAGTGGAGGAGTTGGAAGATGCAAAGGAAACTCCAGAGGAAATGGCTTCAAATTTTACATGTGCCATGTTTGAAACTCCTCAAGCTGTGCTCAAGGGTGCTAGGCACATGGTAAGTATATGGCTGTTACTGCATATGTTTTCTTATTACTAGTTTAGTCATTATTTGTTGGTTATAATTGGCTTTCTGCTCCAGGCAGCTGTTGAGATCAGCTGTGAACCAAGCGTTAGGAAGCATGTTCGAGGCATCTTTATGGATAATGCTACTGTGTCTACCAAGCCTACTACTGAGGGGAATTCTGCAATTGACTCTTTTCATCAATTTGCTGGGGTGAAATGGTTGAAGGATAAGCCACTTACAAGGTTTGAGGATGCCCAGTGGCTTCTCATTCAAAAGGCTGAAGAGGAGAAGCTCGTAGAAGTCAAAATCAATCTACCAGACGTCATCCTTACCAAGCTCATTAGCGACTCTAATGATTATTATCTTAGTGACAGTGTCAGCAAATCTGCCCAATTATGGAATGAACAACGGAAACAGATTATTGAGGATGCATTTTATAATTTTCTCCTCCCTTCAATGGTAAAGGAAGCTCGGGCATACTTGTCCAGCAAGGCAAAAAGTTGGTTGCTTATGGAGTATGGAAGGCTCTTGTGGGAGAGAGTTTCTGTGGCACCATATCAACGGAAAGAAAATGAAAGCTCAGACGAAGAAGCTTCCCCACGGGTCATGGCTTGCTGTTGGGGTCCCGGAAAACCTGCAACTACTTTTGTGATGTTGGATTCATCTGGAGAAGTTCTGGATGTCTTGTATGCTGGTTCTCTTAGTCTCAGGGGTCAAAGTGTCAATGATCAACAGAGGAAGAAAAATGATCAGCAGCGGGTTCTAAAATTTATGATGGACCACCAACCACATGTTGTTGTCCTGGGGGCAGTGAATTTGTCATGCACAAGACTGAAGGAGGATATCTATGAGGTATCTAGATGAGTTCTTTGATAAGGTTTTGATTGGATGTACAGTACGACCCTTTAGTTCTTTGGTCATTTTCTCGTGATTTAATTTTTTTGAATTTTTTAAATTTGTAGTCAAGACAGTTAAACCATTAAATGAGGTCTGAATATCTCTCTTGAATATACTGAATATAACAATCCTTTCACCCTTCTAAAACTTCCAATTTCATTTGTAGATAATTTTTAAAATGGTGGAGGACAATCCAAGGGAGGTTGGGCATGAGATGGATAACTTGAATATCGTGTATGGTGATGAATCTCTGCCACATCTGTATGAAAATTCCCGTGTCTCAAATGATCAGCTTCCTGGGCAGCCAGGTATTATTCTTGTGTCTCAATTATATTTGCACTTTTGTAGGGGCTAGATTATAATTTCTCTTCTGATTTATAGGTATTGTTAAGCGGGCTGTGGCTCTCGGGCGTTATATTCAGAATCCATTAGCAATGGTAGCTACACTATGTGGTCCAGGGAAAGAGATTTTGTCTTGGAAACTTACTCCTTTGGAGAGTTATCTTACTCCTGATGAGAAGTATGCCATGGTCGAGCAAGTAATGGTTGATGTTACCAACCAAGTGGGTCTTGATATTAATTTGGCAGCAAGTCATGAGTGGTTGTTTGCTCCACTGCAATTCATATCTGGTCTTGGACCCCGGAAGGCTTCTTCTCTGCAAAGATCTTTAGTAAGAGCTGGAGCTATCTTTACCAGAAAGGACCTTTATCATCCAACGCACGGGCTTGGAAAAAAGGTGTTTGTGAATGCTGGAGGTTTCCTTCGTGTACGACGTAGTGGATTAGCTGCCAGCAGCAGTAATTTCATTGATTTGTTGGATGATACAAGAATAAATCCAGAATCTTATAATCTTGCCCAAGAGTTAGCAAAAGATGTTTATACTATGGATGTTGGAGATGAGATAAATAACGAGGAAGAGGATATGCTGGAGATGGCTATAGAGCATGTGAGGGAGAAACCTCATCTGCTAAGGGGTGTCAATGCGTATGAGTATGCTGCTGATAAGAGCCTTCAAGGCAAAAAGGAGACCCTCAATGACATCAGATTGGAATTGATGCATGGATTTCAGGATTGGCGCAGGCCCTATCAGGAACCAAGTCAGGATGAGGAATTTTGCCTGATATCTGGGGAGACAGAGGACACACTTTCTGAAGGAAGGATTGTGCAAGCAACAATTCGCAGAGTGCAACCTCAGAGAGCAACCTGTGTTCTTGATTCTGGACTGACTGGTATGCTAGCAAAGGAAGACTTTACAGATGACTGGAGGGGCTTAGATGATTTGACTGAGAAGCTTCGTGAGGGTGATATTTTGACATGTAGAATCAAAACCATTCAGAAGAACAGGTATCAGGTGTTTCTTAGTTGCAAGGAAAGTGATATGAGAAGCAACCGCCATCATAATCATCAGGAAATGGATCCGTACTACCACGAGGACCGTAGCAGCTTACAGACTCTGCAGGAAAGGGTCCGCAAAGAGGAGATTGCAAAGAAGCATTTCAAACCTAGGATGATAGTCCATCCTCGTTTCCAGAATATTACTGCTGATGAGGCTATGAAGGTATGTCGTATTTTCATGCAATATAAACATACTGCCTGCGTGCTTTCCAAACGCTCATTGAAATACAATTTTCAGTTCAAGTTCCAATTAGTATTTGCATTATAAAATTTCTTTATTTTTTAACACCTACTTTTGGTAAAACATATAGATTGATGTTATCCGGGTTTTGTTTACCTCTTTTATTGGATGGTAGAGCATTATTAATTCTGCTATTTCTTGTTGGCATGTAGAGACCAGCTCATACGCTGAATGCGGCTTTTGACTTCTGGTTTAGTGATATTGTTATGTTATCTTAATTTTATTGTGTTCCATGCGTTTCTTACTTTGTTCATGTGTTACCTGACACCTCTCATTTTTGTTGTGGTACAAAAGTCCCGAACAAGAAATCTTGTTTCAGGATTGTTCTGTTTCTTTTAGCCACTTATTGGTTGCATGTTCAAGAATTGCAATTAGCTGCACATGTATTTATACCTTGGTCTTCTGACTAGTCCAACATAAATGGAGCAATCTTCATGTAGAGTGTGTCAATGTGATATTGTCATGTTGCTAACAGCCCTCAACATTATGTCCTTTCCAGTTTTTGTCTGAAAAAGATCCAGGGGAATGTATTGTCCGTCCAAGCTCTCGTGGACCTTCTTACTTGACTCTTACACTCAAAATATACAACGGGGTTTACGCCCACAAGGATATAGTGGAAGGCGGGAAGGAGCACAAGGATATAACCAGTTTGCTCAGAATAGGGAAATCACTGAAAATTGGGGAGGACACATTTGAGGATTTAGATGAGGTAATAGTGTTGAAGCTCATTCTTCTTTAGCATTTTCATTAAAAAAACTCATCAAAGAAGTACATAATTTGGCTATCACATTTTCACCCTACTTCCTTTACTCTTTCATTGCTGAAATAAGTAAAGTACTAACTGTACAATGCATGTATAAAGAGAGTTTCATTGTATGTCCTCTGAGATATGCATTTTAGTCTTTACATGAGCATTACTACTCTAGGGGGTAGTGGATGGAAGTTTCTTTGCTTTTACTAGTCGTCAGTACCCAGTCAGGTTCAGTTTTCTATGAGTAGTGATTTTAGATCTTTATTGTAAGAATAATACAGATCAATAAATAAATAGCTAATGTTCTCCACCTCTTCTCATGAATGCATAACTTTAGGATTGTCACTAACCAATTGATTCATTGCTGCAATGTTGAGATGATTTCTCCAGAAGAATTCCGTCTTCTAGTTTCAACCAATGATGTTGAATCCTTCTTACTTTACAATTTGGATTTAAGATTTAATTCATCTTATTCATCAATTCTAGCGTGGTGTTATAAAAGAATCTCATTGTTTTCATGGCTCCCCTTTCACTGATACGAGTTTTTGGATTACTAAGATTTAGTAGCCATCCATATCATGTTAAAGATCTCGGGTATCGGAATTATTTCCCCTCATTTGTTTCTTCTGGAATTTCAAATATTCTTGCAGTGTAAAAATTGTTTTACTTTGTAATCTTGTGCATTGGAAGAAGAGGTGTCGTATATTCTGTCCTCCAGTGGCCGATACATTATTCAATCCATTGTTTCCCTCTTTGTATATAACTCATATCATCTTCTGCAAATGTGCTTTCTTTGATAACAAGTGGTATTTCTTAATAGTTGGTTATGAAATATCTGGCTATGTATTTTGCAGTATAAATGATCCTTCTCTGGTATTATTAGTGCTTTCAAAGTTTTACTTCTTTCCCTCATCTAGTAGGACCCTGAAATAATCTTTCCAACCACCGGTTATGTTTTACTAGTTATCTCAACTTCTTGGTATAATAATTTTGCCCATCTTATGTATTTCCTGCATTAGGGATGTATCGTGTCTGGTCTTACCTTAAGTCATACTCCGCTTTAGTATATGTGTTGTTGACTAGGAATCTGGAGTTTTTGGTTGATTTTAGGTCATGGATCGGTATGTGGATCCTCTCGTTACTCATTTGAAGGCCATGCTGAATTATCGTAAGTTCAGGAAGGGCAATAAATTGGAAGTTGATGGGCTCTTAAGGAAAGAGAAATCAGAGTTTCCAATGAGAATTGTTTACAGCTTTGGTATATTTCATGAACATCCTGGAACATTTATTCTGACATACATAAGGAGTTCAAATCCACACCATGAGTATATTGGTCTTTATCCGAAAGGGTTCAAGTTCCGTAAAAGAATGTTTGAGGATTTGGATCGCCTGGTGGCATATTTCCAGAGGCATATTGATGATCCACTTGATTCTGTCCCATCTATAAGATCAGTTGCTGCGATGGTGCCTATGCGAGAAAGTTCTGGTTTTGGTGGCAATTGGGGCGGTTCATCTAATGAAGGTGGCTGGAAAGGTGGTCAGTCAAATGACAGAGATGGGGGTTCCTTTCAAGGTAGTAGAGCAGGTAATGGAAATGGATTTTTTATGTGTATATTGCTTTCTCATGTTTGTCGATATATATAAATTTGATTATTTTCTGAAGTTAAGCTACTGAAGTTATTTTTTCCACAGTAGATATATGTACCTATAGCCATAGGGGGATTATCTTTGTTGTACTTATACTCATATACTCAGTATGGGAAAAAAAGATTACCATGCTCTTGACTATTAGTTTCGCGAATAGTTTTGCTGTTTAAAGTAAATCAGTTTAGTTGGGGCTTGCTTGGAAGTTGGTGCTTCCTGTTTGTGTGTTCCTCTTTTATATGTGGTTACTGATGTGTATTTTTTGGGTTACTGATGTGTCATTTTGGGAAATTTGTGTATTTTTTGTACTTTTATGTTCTCCAATGGGCCTTTTGTTAAAATTGCTGATTCCTTATCCCATCAAAACTGGTTGCAGGAAGAAATGGTAACAGTCAGGATGGAGGACGGCCATATGGTGGCCGTGGCCGAGGCCGTGGAGGTCGTGGCTCATACAGTGGTGGTAGGGGAAACTACAATAGACAGGATGAAGACAGTGGTTCTCAGAAGTGGGGGTCTAAAGATGGCGAAGATGGGTGGGGTAGCTTTCCTGGCGCCAAAGTTCAGAATTCACCTGGTAGGGAAGCTTTCCCTGGTGGCTGGAGTGCTAGTGGTGGGTGGGGTGGTAATGCTGCTACTGATGGTGGTAGCGGTGGCTGGGGTGGTGGGAATGGCAATACTGATGGTGGTGGAAGCAATCAGGGTGGTGGTGGCAGTGGCTGGGGTGCTGGTTTTGGTGGTAGCGGTGGAGGCGGCAATAGTGGTTGGAGTACTGGTGGCACTGGTGGTTGGGGGCAAGGCACTGAAACAGAATCGGATACAGGTGCTGGACACACTGGCAGCTGGGGCGGCAGCAAAAAGACTCCGGTGCAATCCCAAAGTGGTAATGGTGGATGGTCAGGAAGTGGCGGCGGTGGGTGGTGATGCGCTGTCTCAGTGGAACAAGACTAGCCTTCAGAATAGAAAGGCTTGGTTCTTTTTTGTACGTTTGGGCCCTTCGTAGGAAATTGGGTTAGGGGAATGAACCTGTTTATTTCCCTTCCTGCTTTTGTTAAACCCTTCAGTATCAATAGCTTCCGGTAAAATTTTGTGAGTGATATCACAAGCGGATATGATTGTTGGATATGACTCTCTATGCATGTGTTGGTAAAAAATGTATGTTGGATACTCGAGTAGGAGTTGAAACAACATGCCCTGCCTTTCCTTCTCAGCCCCAGCTCATGCTTTGCTGACCTATCGCGTGTTTCAATTCAAATTGCATACTTGTTTTTTTGTGTACGTCTCTTGTGAGATTATTTTATGGTGAGACTAGAGGGAAAATAAGGAAAGGGCAAATAAAATCAGCTCAGGGTCTGATATGTAAGGTGCGCAAAAAAAAGGAGGGACCTTACAACAATTGCCACAATTTAGTACCAAAATTCCCTTCCATATTGAAGGCCCGATGACAAGAAACACACCTTCCTCCAACTCTTCAAATACAGTTGATTGAACATCAATTTTTCAACCAAAATCTCACATACCCCAAATCCGTCAACTGCTGTTCATCATCATCAACTAACCACGACGAATTTGAAGAAAACTGCCAACCGACATTAAGAAAGCGTTAATTAAATAAGCTACTACTATAGTTAGGTATCAATTTAACATTAATCATCCTAGATCTATGAATCAAATCAGTTTTGAAAATTGCAAGTTCAAACCTCGAATCATGACCGAAGAAAGTGAGTTATAGATCAAAAATGAATTAGCAATTATAAAGGCGCCGACGTAACAATAGAGTGAAACACAACAAATTGAATCGATGATGAATGGATAGGTTGTTGATCTTTCAATAATTGATTCCGAGCTTTCAATTTATTGATTTGAAGATCAGCAAACTGTGTGTAAAAAGCTTGATTTGTACGAATGATTTTCCATACATGTTGATTTGTCTTTGAATAATGCAACATCCTATTAGTTTGCTGAAAGATTCATTTAAATCTCCTAAGTTTTACATGTAGGAATCCACGCTATAAGGAGTTGTTTTGAAGTTTTAAAAAGTGGTTGAATCTCTTGCACATTATGAAAATAACTGTTTGTAATTGAAGATCCGATTTATAGCAGATGATGTTCATGGAAATTAGCATGATATTTTTAATGTATGGCATGATGGTAAAAATTGACTAAGCATGATCAGTATTACAATTTGCAACAATACATGATGTGATAATACTTTTGTCATGTTTGATGTTGCAAATATATGACGTGATGTTTTAACCGTACAACATTATTCTAGAAATTCACTAAGCATGTTTATAATTATATATTGCAATCTCAATTTGTGATGTTGCAAAAATAACGGTTGATAAGCCTACACATTACACAAAATATTTGTTTTTACATTGCATTTGGATAAAATGCAATAGATGATGTTGCTCCTATAATGTTGGATATTATAAATTTATGGCATGATGTTTCAACGAAAACATAAGTAACTGAATTCCTGAATAACAGCAACTTAGATTTCACTGTTTTTTTTTGAGGTTTCAGATACAGATTTACCAAACTTGTTCGAGATAGATCAAACTGAATCTCTTCAAGAAGTACGAGAAAATACACGGGAAGAGTTTGAAACATTATACCGCACACATACAACTTCACTTTGATTTGTTTTACGAAAGTCGACACAGAGACACCATATGTTCAATTTATATAAAAAAACCCAGCTTGCTGAGAGTTGATCATTATTTACTGTCATACCGTGACTTTACACTGTTACGTTGTAATGATTCAATTTTTTCATTTGATGTTTTACAAAAATGTACTGATGGGGATGTTAATTTAAACAAGGTATTCAGATGCTCAACTGCACTTGTACGTTCCACTGATGTTGCATTTGAAAAAAATATTTTGATGTTTCACTTCTATCCAATGATGTTATTATTTTTACATGATAATATACAGATGATACACATACTTTATGTATATTGTGAATGAAAAAGACATAAACGTCAAACACTGATAACTCAAAATCGAATGAATTCAATGAATCATCACTGGCACAACAAAAACTTATAAAATTAGCATATAAAAGTGGCAACCTTTAATTTAAAGTTTTACACCTGCATGTGAAAATATCAATCGCCATAACTAGCAAACCATTAAACATCATTCATTATAAAAGGATTCAAATGCCCTAACAAATCACTAACATGAAAATTGAAAAATCTAAATGAACCTAAAACATCAATAACAATCACGCGTCTCAACACTAACAATCAACCGTCATAATACAAAAATCAATGTCTAACAGTACATCCCAAACAATCAAATTCTATTTCCCCCTGACTTGTTTCCCTTCGTTGCTGGCTATTTCACAAACTTGCCTTCTCCTGCTAATTTTGAAGAGGACGACTCTCATACTCCATCAACGCAAAGATTAAAGATCGACTTCGATACTCTGTTCAAGGGAACACCTTCATGAGCATAATTCCTCAATTTTTTACCATCTCATCAATGACAGCTCTGTCTTGGAAAGTATTCATGTGAAATAATCAATATCTGAAATTAAAACATTGCAATAACACACATAACATCACTAACAACTATATTGAAAAAACATCATGTGCAATATTTAAAACGTCAAACTCAAAATTTAAAAACATCAAGAACATACACTAAAAATATCAAAACAACAAAATTAGTCATCAGTTGCATACTTAAACATGAAAACACCACAAGTATCTAACACTGAAATTAAAACATTAAACCAACGCACATAAAAATACTTAGACCTTAAACATAAAAGATCAAATACAAAATCAGAAACATCAACAACAGTAATTAAAATATCACAACTGAAAAAAGAAGAATAACTTACGGATTCTGCTTCCTTCTTGATTGCAGCATAAGTGAGAAAGTCTTCTTAGACATCTAAGAAACAACACCACCACAAAAATTAGCACAAACCATAACAAAACCCTAAAATGTCACACACAATCAGAACACCACAAGCATGAAAACACCACAACCATCAAACAATGAAATAAAAACATCACACCAACACAGATAACAATAGTTAAAACTTAAACATGAAACATCAACCATAAAACCAGATTCATCAACAATAGTATATAAAACATCACAGCTAAAAAATAATAAAACTTACTGATCCTCCTTCCTTTTTGATTGCAGCAACAATGGGCAAGTCTTCTTAGACATCTAAGAAAGAACAACAACATAAAAAAAATTAGCACAAATTGTAACAAAACCCAATTACATCATACACTATCAAAACTGAACATCAATTGCACAGTTAAGCATGAAAACACAAGTATCAAACATTGAAATTTAAAAAAATCACATTAACGCAAATAACAATAATTAAAACCTAAACATGAAATTTCATACAGAAAACCAGAAACATTAATAACACTCAAGGGCGGAGCTATGCCTTTACAAGGTGGGGAAATTGCCCCACTTTTTTTTTAAATTATTAATATTTAAATATTATTATTAATTAATATATGATTTTTGATTAGTGTCTTAGCTTATTTTATCCTTCTAAATTTAATTTTTTTTCAAAATTTTAACACTATTTTCATATATAGAGTCATCAAATTAAATTGTGACCCACCAAATATTTTTTCCGGGCTTCGCCCCTGATAACAGTATTTAAAATATCACAACTGAAAAATAAAAAAACTTACAAATCCTCTTTCATTCTTGATTGCAGCAACAATGAGT
>JAULKJ010000001.1:7038762-7050800 GCA_032355405.1 Rubia balearica
AGCAGACAGAGTCGAATCGGCTTAAACCAAGAGGCCGACGCAAAGAAGAAAGCGGGAAGAAAGCAGACAGTCGAATCTGCTTAAACCAAGAGGCCGACGCATAGATCAGGGTTTCTTCACTTAGTTGGGCTTTTCAAAATTTAATGGGCTAGCTTATTTCCAAATTTCAGCCCAAAACGCATCGTTTCCAGGATGCGACCGATGCGCTTCGCATCGGATGCGCTCCGACGCGCTCCGATGCGGTCGCATCCTGGAAAACTAGTGCAGCAACCCACCGGATGCGTGAAGGCAGCGCAGCGGAGCGCATCGCGCATCACACGGGCGCATCGGAGCGCATTTTAAAACCAAGTTGAGTCTAAGACAAAATCAAACCAAATGGGACAACTAAGCGGGTGCATACAGCAGTAGAGCAAAAACAAAATTTAAAAAAAGAAGATTACAAGTATCAAAAGAAAATCAATGCAACGTAAATGAGATAGAGGCTTACCGTCTTAGGCTGTTGCCCCAGGCCTTCTTTTGAGAAAGCTTTGGTCTTAGTTTCCTTTTCACATATTTTAAATCTTTCCATTTCTTTTTCGATAAGCTTGCGAGCATCCATGAGAGCCTGCTCATAAGAGGCACTAACCTATGTCAAAACGTTTCAAAAGAAGATTTATGGTCAACTTCCACACACATTAAATATTCAAAATCCAAATTGATTAAGGCGTGCAGTAACCTGAATAAACTGAACTGCTAGTAAGAAGATGATTCACAGACGGACAAATTAAAATGAAAAACATAGTGACCAAGTACAACAGTTGTTGATAAGCAGTGAAAATGCAATGCTGAATTCAGAAATGGTACAAACCATTACTAAATGCAGTAAACAAGGCTAGAATAAATCAATTTGAGCGATATTATATATTGCTTGGATCCTCCACAAAAGTTATGTCACACGGGTCAATATCACAAATACAAAGTCAGAGGTAATTGTTGTTTAAGAAATAAATAAACTAGCTGTTATGTACTAACAGAAGCTGTAACAAAGAGGCCTGGATCACCTTTTTGTCCTTAATTTCACTGGACTGAATCCATGTCTTAATCTGGTCTCGGTATCTCTGAAGCTTCTTGATCTCTTTCTTCAAGTCTGCCTCAAATTTCTCCTTCTGATTCGCATTGTCCGTATCATAAACCTACATTCAAATCCTTCCGTGATGAGTCCTAAACACAAGAATTACTAGCACAGAATAAAATTATGAAAATTACGAGCACAAATTTGGTGGAACTCGTTTCAAATGCAGACCTTGTTCCAGATACTGTCGAATACATCGACCCCTTCCTGAACTTTCTTAAGAACCCGGTCGATTTCCCCCTGTAATTTTCGACTAGCGCCCATTCCTAAACGTTAGTACAAAATAAAAGGCAAACGATGGAAGGATGCTGATTAGTACATGTAAAATCTAGGGTTCTAGGATGATTTGGGGATTTTCGGTTTTCTCCTTTAGTCGTCAGTTATTCATCAGGAGTAGAAGAAAATAGTTTGAATGGGCTGGGCTCACTGAAAGGCTTAGACCAAGTGCATGGTCTCTTACCGATCTATCTATATATATCTATGATCTATCTATCTTCTATACTAATAACTAAAGCAGCAACTTTTTGACCAGGTGGCACCTCCATACTTTGCCACACACCTTTTTAAAATAAACAATTTTAAAAACGATTTCTAAATGTACTTTACCATGTTTAATTGCTGCAACGAATGTTTTTGTTTCCAAAATATTCTACACTTTAATTGAAAAGTCTGGGTCGCTTCCTTCTCCTCCATCTTTCTTCCTCTCATTTTTTAAGCTCTTCCCGACATAGATTTATGACTCTGAAGATAGCATAGGTTAGGCGGCCACTAGGATAATGGCGTTTGAGAGAGAAAGGTGCGGAGCTTTCAACAGAAGTTTCAATTGGGGGAAGATGGAGCCTTGAGAATCCGACTTAAGCAGATGATAGACAGGTGAAAGTTTTGATTCAGTTTTTATATCTATTTTCAAAGTTATGCTCTTTATGTTTTTTCTTAAGGTTTTGTTTCTGCTTTTTATCAGGTAATACAAACCTGAACTCAGGTTGTTTCTTATCCAAATGTTGTCCTTTTTTTCTCTGAATGATTTTATGTGTTTGTTGTTGGTGGCATGGTGTTCAATGATTTGACTCAATGAGAAGGCAATTGATGAGCAAACCACTGCTAAAGCTTCTAGCTTTACTTGCCTTTTCGGGTCAAATATGGTTCAGGGATCCTACTGTTTTCTATAATGAAAAGGTAAACACTCTGAATAGAGCAAGGGCTGGTATGATTCCCCTTCTTGCTCTCTGTGGTCTTGCTCAATGATCTGATTTAATGTTTGACCTTGCAAACTATTGAATCTATCTCTTGTATAAGTAGTCAAATATGCTCCAGTTTGGGTTTATTGGCTTATAGAAGCTTTGTGATGCTGGTTTGTAGGTTCATCAACAATGTGTTGAGCACAATCTGACAAGTATTTTTTACGCAATTTAGGTGGTCCAAGCATGCTGTAAGTGATGGTGCAATGATATCATTATTGCTGGAAAGGCGAAAGGACCTCATCTCAGCCAGAGCAAATTAGTCAAAGGGTATGGCTTGCTATACTGGAGGTTTCCTGTTTGAATGTTAAGTGATTGATGACCGGGTAATAATTGAAAGACTATAAGTGATCTAAGTTTCTACGTGGAAGTAAAGTAGAGGTCTAACTGATACGGTGGTTTCAGATCATGCTTGTTCTGGGGTGACATATACTTATTTTCATATTGGTGATTCTTTCATCTGTGAGAATACTGGAAATGAAACTACCAAGATGATCGATACACTGGTGTCGATGGATAATATTATAGTTATCTATATATAGGTACTTGCTAAGAAGTTATTAATTAGATTCTTGTCATCTTTCTATGTGATCATGCAGTTTGTGGTGATACTTGCAAAGAAGCAGTTGTTGATTATGTAAATGAGCTTTTGGTTTGTACCATATCAGGTCGTTGTTTCGACAGATTACTATCTCCTGCTGAAATGGAACCAGGGGTAAGGAACTATAAGTTTTTTATTTTTTTCTGTAATGATGTATGGCGTCTCCCATTTACCTCACCTTTGTCTTATAGATGCATTTACAAATAAATAAATTCTGGAAAAAACTATTTATCATGTGTGTTTTTTCTTCTTCACTAAATAACTTTATGACTGTAAAAGGAAAATAAGGATCAACTCGGATCCAATATGATGATCTGGTTAAATTTTATATAAGCTACAACCTCAGAATTTGTCTTTTGTTCACACATAAGATTGGTCTTTTGAAAAGTTTTGTTCACTGGACTCTGTTGTGGTTCACACATAACATACTCTGATTTTTCAAACAATGTCAATTTGAGATTTTCCCCCAATTATTATGATTACTCAATGCTGTCTTTGCAGTGCTTCTGAGATATTTACTTCATCTGAATTCATGAGTAGATAGAACAACTTGAAAGGGTAAAATTTATGTGGATTTGAGTACGCAATACGACATCAGAAGCATGCCATTTTTAGCACAATTTTAGGATGCAACATTTTCTCCTACATTCTTTGTGAAAGTTTATTGTTTGATAGATTTCTTACTCAGCTCTATTACCTTCCCGAGTCAAATATACACCCCAGTATAGGTGGTTTTGTGATGCTGAGAATTTCAGTAAAATCTTCTGAACCACGAAGTTATATTGTCATAGTGAGAATTTCATGCAAATCTTATGTTTGTCTTCTTATGCTTGAATTTTGGTTAATTTGATCATACCAAGTTTGACATTTATTGGATAGCATTGATGGCAGGATTTCCATATCAATTGTCATTCCTTTACCAATTACGAAAATTTTCATTTTGAGTATTTCAATGCGACTTTACTTGGATTTGGCATAGCAAAAGTACTTCATCTCAATGTCTATGATGACATGTGTTTTTCTGCGAGAAGTGGTGTGTATGAAGCTCCCGAGTTCAGAGAGTATGCATTATAACTTTGTTTTCTCTGTTAAACCACTTGTAGTTTTTTGGCTTTTTAATCAAATCTTATCTATTAGGCAGGTTTCTCTTCATCACAAAAAGAAACTTGGCCATATGCAGCTGATCCAAAGTTCACTTATCTTCTGTTTAATATGGTATTTTATTTGTACGGGCTGACATCTAACCTATGTTCAACACTCAGTATGTCATATATAAATAGATATGAATGAACAAATGTTGAAATATACTTTAATGAGTCAAAGTAGTCAAAGTATACATTGATGGTATTTGTGAATAGTTTAAATCTTTCACACATGCAGCTGCATCCATAGTTTCAACTCTTGGAATGTGTAACTGCCAACAATATGATGATTATTGTTGCCAGTTTCTAACAACATTCTTCCTTTGGAATTATTTTTCATATATTAGAGGAAAAAATAATGATTCTTAGAGCACAAAAGTGATGGACCAGTACTTCCAAAATCCAGCAGTTAAAAACAACTAGAGACAAGATGGAATTTCCATGGCTAAGTGGAAGTCGTTGTCTGGCGAAGGGTCTGAAGAAAAATCTTCTGGGGGTCTAGACTGTAACATATGCCTTGATTTGGTGCAGGATCAGGTAGTGACATTCTGCGGTCACTCTATTGCTGGCCCTACATCTACGAATGACTTCACTTCCAGAGCCACCCTTGCCAAGATCTCAACCCTCGGAATGTGTGAATATCATCTGATTTGTGGAACCAGTCCGCGGATTATCATAATCTTGATAAGGAAGTTAACAATATTGATAACTTTATATTAGAATATCTACAAAGGAAATAGTCTGTGCTGGAAGAACATATGAATGCAGTCGAACATTGTTAGGGTTTGGAGATCCTTAGCAAGTGGCATCGAACAATTTCTATTTACTGGTATTATCATGAGTAATTCGAAGTTTCATAGCACGATAGTTGATAAGCCTCCGACCATACTAAGTTGAATTCTCAGAATGATCAAATAAGGGAGTATTTATAGTAGCAGACAAGGTAGTTGATTGCTTTTGAGCATTCGTGTTTGGTAGTGAACATTTAGCGCGATTTGCTTAATCTGGAGAGGCATTTGGCTTCATTCCGATAAATTTTGGCTATTTTTTACCTTTGGTTAGCAGAAGTCCATCTTCTGCAAAGTTTTGCATTTATTTTCCAACAATTTATGGATCAAAGATGTATAATCTTGAACTTATATGGTATTTATATTTCTTATAATAAATGAATAATCATTATCTTTCGGGTACATTTATTTGAAAATGTACTGGTATATAAGTTTCAGTTGTAATTTACATAAGTAAAAGCAAAATTTATTTTATATACAATTTATCTCAATTTCTATACAAAACTTATATTGATCATTATAAAATACTTTTATACTACTTTTAGAGTCCATCTTTTGAAAGACGGTCTTCCCATAAATTATGAAAAAATTAAGGTTTAAATTGCAAATTAGAAGAAATAAAGGTAAAATTTTTGAGTTACATTAATAGGGTCATAAACTTATAAGTACTGCATGTTGAATAATAAATTTTTTAATATTGCGACTAAAATATTTTACCTTTCTATTATTTTAATTAAACTCCATCTTTTCATAAACCTATGAAAAGACGGTCATTCCCAATAATTTGTTTTATTTTTGTACTGTAAATTTTAAATATTATAATATTTATCAACAAATGGTAACATTTTAATTTTATCTCTAAATAAATTATATTATTATATACCTCGTATTCACTTAGTTTAAATCATGCATAGCATGGGTATTATCTAGTATTAAGATAATCAAGAAAAAGTTTTGAAATTTGGGGTGTAATGTACAAATATTTTTGTATGGGGTAATATTTAAATAATGCGTCTAAAGTGGGGACTAAACTGCAATTGTTGAAAAAATAAAAGAGGTCCAGAAACCCTCATCTTCTTCTTCTTCAATCCGGCATTGATCCAGCGTCTATTCCCGATTATCGCAACCATCGATCAAGCGCCTCATTCCGGAAAGAACGATCTCGAGTTTCCGATGCGTTTCTTTGTTGTTTCTCGCAATTCCGGTCATGTCTCATCGCCGCGATTTCAGTCTCCAAGGGGCTTCGATTTCAGTCGCGAATTCGTCGGGTTTTAGGCGCGTTTTCACATGAACAATTGGAGGGCTTGGCTTCTTTATTAGCGAGAGTTGTGGGCAGAATGTTGCTTGAGGTGGAAGAATCTTCTATTAAGGTAGGTATGAAGGTATGAAGGTATCTTGTACATTTCAGGTGGAAGAATGGTGCTTGAGGGGACACCTTATTCGACTACAAAGCCATGGTACTCCCACCACAAGCCAAATCACTCTTCATAGTTCTTACCTTCATTTTATTCAGAAGGAAGGAAACACATCCATGCCATTCTCAACTTGTGTTGCGGAGGAGAAAGTGGAGAAGAAAGATTAATGGGCTGATAGTTTTGGGTTCCATTATGGGCTGATATTCAAAAATTAATTTCGTTTGCAGTCCAGTTTTGGAGCATCTTTAAATTCTTTAATCACGTCATACTAAAAAATTGAAACATCAATATTGGAATTTTAAAAAAATTAATTCACACTATTGAATCATCAATAATAATACATCAAATAAAATTTACTATTCAAAAGTAAGAAACATCAATATCAATTTTTACAAATGTCATGCTGAAAAGTTAACACATCAATCAAAAAGAAAATATAAGTTAAAAATTCAAAATTAAGATAGTAAAATGTTGAAAATATGCATTCCACTGTTGTTACATTTGAAAAAAATAATTCATAATTTGATATTCCACTTCTATCCACTGATGTAATTATTTTTTACATGATAATTTAAAAATGTAAGATGATACATATCAATTTATGTATATTACAGATGAACAAGACATAAAAAATCATACACTGACAACTCAAAATCGAAAGAATTCAATGAATCATCACGTGCACAACAAATACATATAAAATTAGCATATGAAAGTGGAAAATTTTAATTTGAAAGTTTACGTTAGCATGTGAAAATGTCAATCGCCATAACTATCAAACTATCAAACATCATTCATTACAAAAGAGTTTAAATGCCCTAAAAATCGCTAACATGATACTAGAAAAAATTAAATCAAGCTAATATATTAATAACAATCAAGCGTCTCAACACTAACAATCAACCATCATAACTAAAAAATCAATGTCAAACAATACATCCTAAACAATCAAATTATATTTTTTCCCCTGACTTGTTTCCCTTCGCCACTAGTTTTTCACAAACTTGTCTTATCCTGCTGGTTTGAAGGGGATAACTCTCTTACGGCATCAACACATAGATCAAAGGTCGGTTTCGGTCCTCTGTTCAAGGGGACATCTTCAGGAGCATGATTCCTCATAACATTTTTTTTAATTATCTTATCAATAGCACCGTAGAGCCCTGGCTTGAAAAGTATTCTTGTGAAATAAACATAAAACATCACATCCAATATTTAAAAAATAAATATTTGAAATTAAAATATCACAATAGCACATATATCATCAATGACAACTATATTGAGAACCATCAAATATAATATTTAAAACATCAATATCAAAATTAAAAAATGTCAACAGTACACACTAAAATATCAAAAGAACAAAACTGAACATTAGTTGCATTCTTCAATATGAAAATACCACAAGTATCAAACACTGAAATTATAACATCACACCAACACACATAAAAATACTTAAAACCTAAAAAATAAACAGAAAACAGAAAAAGAGAAACATCAACAACAGTATCGAAAACATCATATCTGAAAAATAACAAAATTTACTGTTCCTACTTCATTCTCGATTGCAGCAATGGTGAGCAAGTATTTTTAGAAATATAAAAAATAGCAACAACAACACAAAAAATAGCAAACATCGTAACAAAACCATAAGATATCACACAAAATCAAAAGTGCACATCAATTGCACACTTAAGCATGAAAACACCACAAGCATTAGACACTGAAATTAAAACATCACATACAGTAATAAAAAAATATCAATATATGAAATTAAAACATCACATACAGTAATAAAAAAAACAATATCTGAAATTAAAACATCACAATAGCACATATAACATGACTGACAACTACATTGTGAAACATCAAATAGAGTATTTAAAACATCAACCACAATATCTAAAACACCACATCTTAAAAATAACAAAACTTACAAATCCTCCTTCCTTCTCGATTACACCAACAGTGGGCAAGCGTTCTTAGACATCTAAAAAATAGCAATAACAACACAAAAATTAGCACAATTCGTAACAAAAACCTAAAATATCACACACAATAAAAAATGAACATCAATTGCAGACTTAAAACACTACAAACATCAAATAGTGAAATTAAAACATCACACCAACATAGATAACAATACTTAAAACCTAAACAACAAACATAAAATCTAAAACATCAACAACAGTATGTAAAACACCACACCTGCAAAATAACAAAAATTTACATGTCTTCTTTCCTTCTCGATTGCAGTAACAATGGACAAGCAGTTTAAGACATCAAAGACACAGCAACAACAACACAAAAGTTACCACAATTCGTAACAAAACCTTAAGATATCACACACAATAAAAAATAACAAAACTAAACATCAATTGCACATTTAAAACACTATAAGCATTACATAGTGAAATTAAAACATCACACCAACACGGAAAACAGTACTTAAAATCTAAACATGAAACATCAAAAATAAAACTTAAAACATCAACAGCAGTATTTAAAACATCACACTTGCAAATAACAAAAATTACAGATCCTCTTTCATTCTCGATTGCAGCAACAGTGTACAAACATTCTTAGACATCTAAGAAACAGCAACAACAACACAAAAATTAGCACAAATAGTAACAAAACTATAAGATATCACACGCAATCAAAATTGAACATTAAGTTCACACTTAATCATGAAAACACCACAAGCATCAAGAGCTGAAATTAAATATCACATCAACACAAATAACAGTAATTAAAGTCTAAAACATAAAACATCAAGCTAAAAACGAGAAACATCATTACCTATACCTAAAACATCACTGCAAAAAATTAAGAAAACTTACGAAGCCTCCTTCCTTCTCGATTGCAACAGCAGTGAGGAAAGTTTTCTTAGACATTTAACAAACAACAGTAACAACAAAAATATTAGCACAAATCTGTAATAACAACTCACAAAACACAAAAAAAAATAGAGAAATCCCCAAATATTACTCAGTATAACCTACACAAACCCCAGAATATCATATGAACCAAAGAAAGTACGAAAAAATTGAAAACAACAACAAAATATGTATAAAATATCTGAGCAAAAACATTACCTTCGAAGATAAATACAAAACGAAGCTCGTATTGTGTTCGACCGTTGGAAACCGAAACTATACCGGAAAATTCGCCAGAAAACTAAAAAAAATCTCAATGAAACACTGCGAATAGAGAGGATGTACGGTTAATTGGAAGAAAATGAGCTCGAATTGAAGGAAGATGGAAGAGAAATGGAGAGGAGAAAGAAGAATGAAGTTTACGCTGGAGAGAGGAAAAGAGAGGAGAGGGAAGAATTCAGAAAATTATGAGAGGATAATGAGGAATGATTGACATCTATACCTGGATTTAAATGTAAGTTAAAGAAATTTCACATCCAGCCCTCATACTTTTAAACCTCATTTGCAATTAAATCATTGGTGTCACTGTGAGATGGTCTTATAAAAGACTTTGTCTACACAATGGGGACTCACCAAAACTCACTAAAATTCTCACTTTTTTCAATTTTTAAATAATACTAGAGAGAGTCCCACCGGATGTTGCGCTTTGTTTTTAATTTAAAAATCTTTGTTTAATAAAAATGTATTATTTATGTTTCATATTTAAAGAACCATATACACAACCTTCAAACATTACCTTCTCATCTAACGTGAGAATAAAAAATAAACATAAATAAAAAAAATGACAATATTTCATGGTAATGCAAGATTGATACCAGCATTTGGTTTTCTTATAAGAAGCACTCCGGACCATTAGTGTTGAATTGTAACATTTCTTTTTCCATTAAGAAAACCCCTTTTGATAAAAAAGATCACAGTGGCATATACTCATAAATTAGTATATGTTTAATCCCTTGAAATGTGGATTCCAATCTTTTTTGTTCTTGGTATAGAATATTTTTATATCCTGTGAATCTTTGCAAGACATGTAGGGCTTATAAAAATTCTTATACTTCCTCCGTCCCAACTTAGATTGCATAGGTGTTTTTCAGGCACCATTCTCTATCAAAATTTGACCTCATATTTGAATTAATATATGAGCAACAATATTATCATATATGATATTGTTGAATTCGTCGTAACAAATAGTTTCTAAATTTCAAATTTTTATTTACCGTTATTATACGTAAGTGAACATATTAACGGTCAAACATGTTTCTTGAACAACGTAATAATGATTGTTGTGCAATTTAAGCTGAGACGGGGATTATAATATATCTCAGATGGGCTGGGCAAGAAATCCTTCTCAACGCTTCAAAACGCTTTGCATAGTAACAGGTCACGGTATATTTAACCTTCCCAAGAGGATTAATGATACTCTGAATGTGAATAACTCTTTCACTAATTATTCCAACTTATTACAAATATAATGACAAACCACACGAGGGTTTAATATTTAAATAGAAATACTCATTTATATACAAAATGTTGCATGGATGTATATGTATTAATTTCGATTGAGATGGAGACATTGTGTGGATTTATTTTTGTAGTGAGTTTCATGACAGACGGTGCTTCATAAACTTATGAACAATCCACGTATTTTTTACCTTATACATTGCATTTGTTAAATTACATATTAAATTTAGAAATTTAAAAATATTATATATATATATATATTTGCACATTCAGATACACTCTTGTTTTAACTTTTAAAATACAATATTTGAATTTTATAAAAAAAATTACAACATTTAAGGTAAAGAATACAGTGGATTGTCCATAAACTTGTGGAAAAACCGCATTTTCTGAAATTTTCTCCTTTTTTTAAACTTCTTTATTTGGTAATTGAATTCACAACTAAGATAGTTGATCTTACATACTACATATGTGTCAGTATAACCTGGAAACTTACTATTTGACAGTTAAAACTGTCAAAATTTGACCATATATTTAAATAAATATAAACAATAATATTATAGTATGTGATATTGTTAGATTCTTCGTAATAGGTAATTCCCAAATATTAAATTTTTATTTACCGTTACTATACGTACCTAAACATAGTAATGGTCAAGCATATTTTTTGAAGACTGTGAAAAAGATTCCGTGCATCTTATGCTAGGAAATTTTTTTAAAAAACATTTAAAGGATTTTCCTTTAAAAATTTTGAAAGGATTTTCCTTTAAAATGCTAGGTCGTTGATGAATTCCTAAGGATTTTCCTACCTTACTTGAAATTTTATCAATATTGAAAAATAATAATCCTTTGATTCTATTCTAATGACAACATATGTATGCTATTGATTGGTTTTATGCAGTTGCTTTCTTTATACCCTTATTTGACTCAAGTTTTTGATTAGAAATAGAGCAACAAAGAGGTAAAGGTAAAAATATTGGCTAACAAAGATTTCAAGAATTTCAGCACAAAAAGTCTTGTATAGGTCTCTCAAAATGTTGTTTTTTCCAAAGTAATACGACAACATTCAGATTAAGCTCGATTTCCTTGATTACTTTTCCTAGTCTTAGCATTTGAAAGTATCAATTGATTCCATTCCATGAATTTAGGCCCGTCAAATGGGTTAATTGGATAAACCCATTATCCAAACCAAATTAACTCATTATCCAATGAGTCATTATCCAATTAATCAATTTTTAATGGGTCTTAATGAGTTGGATCATAATGGGTTGAGTCATTAAATGGATAACTCATGAGATAACTCATATGACCCAATGGGTTAAAATATATTATCCAATAAGTCATTATCC
>JAULKJ010000001.1:7082803-7092945 GCA_032355405.1 Rubia balearica
GTGAACATGTCTATGCTATACTTGAAAAATGTACTTAAATACTCCCTTTGTCCCTCTGTTTCTGTCTTACCTCAAAAAAATATCATTTTTTTTAGGTCATTAAAATAGCATACAAATAGTTTGTGAGCAAAACAATATTATTATTATTGTCTACATACAAAATTTTGCCAAAAATGGAAGTAAGACAATAATATAGGGACACCAAATAAGCCAGGTAGGACACAGAAGGGGACGGAGGGAGTAGCATGTTTAAGAAGTCTGGTGATCCTAGTATATTTACTATTCCTTGTACTAAATTTGATAATGCCATGTTTAATTAAGGTGTTTCTATAAATGTGCTACCTTATTTTGTATATAAATCACTAGGATTAGGATCATCATAATTGTTGATAGATTAAATGTGAACCTAAAGGGGATAGTTGAAGATGTTCGGGTGATGGTTGATTATTTGATATTTCCTGCCGATTTTCTTTGGTGTGGACATGGATCACGAAAAATGCAACTCCTATATGATCTGGTTTTGTGTTTGATAAGCTATAAATGAAAGGCATAATAAAAGTGAAATGAGTTTTTGAGGAAAAACGATAAGTTATCCTTCCTTAATCTTAAAATGATTCATTTTACTAATAAGTTTAGTTACACTAAATCCATCAAGCATAAAAAAGGCTTGTCAAAGTTATCCCTGAAACTGTATTATGTATGATGTTTTTGGGGAATTATCGAGGATAGATATGTAACGCCATGCTACTGAACCTCAGCAGTGTGTTCTGAATGAGTTATATGTATGTGATATTATTGTTTAGGCTGTTACTTAGGGATGGCTCAGATGCAAGGTCCCTTGCCTTGTGACATGAGGTCACTAGGCAAGGGCCCTGACCATTCAAGACATTAAAGAATATAGGCTGATGCTGTGTACATTAGACCTTTTAGGCCCTGACCATTCAGGACTCAGTATTATTGTTGTGGGTGTCTATGTAAGGCTGTGCGTTATTCAGACATATTGTAGTTTACTACAGCAGGATTATTTCCCCAATTTTGAAGCTAGATTGTTTTTCCCATCCTACAGCTGCTGCTTAATGTGTCCAGGAGCTCTGAAACTATGTCATTTGTGCAGAATCAGAGATTATATTGATTTAAGTTTATTTTCCAGCTCGGTGAAGCACATTCATTGAAGACCTTTTATTGTGTGCGGTGCCTCTAGTTTTTTGACTTTTATATGACAACATCTTCTTTATAAAGAACTCAATAATGTCATCTTGCCTGCGGAAATTATAGTTCTGATGAGAAAATAAAAATTATCAAACTATGCACCTCTCAGTTAGTTGTTTTGAAATACTAACCATTTGTTGGCACCACTCTGTAACTCCCATTTTCAGTCACTGCTGTCTAAAGTTGACAGGAACATAATGTAGCCTACAGATCTTGTTTGTCCCTCAAATTGAGTATATATAGCATTTTATGATAAGAAGTACGAGTTATGTAGGAGTGCAAGAGTTGGATTTTATCCCGTTGTGGTGATTAGTCGATTCAAGGATTCATATTTTGTATATTTGTATTACATCATGTTCTGAAAAACCTAACCATGTTGTTTTTGGCTCACAGAATGATTTACTTCAGCTGTTCCAGCCATTTGGGCTCATTACTAAACTTGTAATGCTCAGGGCCAAGAATCAGGTCAGTAATATTAGTATAATTTCTGAAGTGACGTTCTTAGAAGTTAATCACTCATCGGATATTTAAAATCATCTGTGCTGAGTTATTGCTTCTGAAGTGACTTACTGTTCTGAGTTACTTCAGAGTTAATTTCTGAAGTGAGTTACATATGGGTGGTCTTGGATTATTGTTTTCTGGAACCGACTGATCTGTGGGGCTAAAAGTTATTGTCAGTAGATTAGGTCTCACTTCTTTCTTCCGACACAGGCTCTTCTTCAAATGCAAGACGTTTCTGCTGCTGCAGCTGCTCTGCAGTACTACACCAATGTTCAACCAAGTATCCGGTGGGCTTGTTTGTGTCCTAGATGGAACATGATCTCTTTGACTTTTAACTGAAATCTGCTATTGGCCTTTTTAAGTGTATCGTTGTTCGTAATGCAGGGGAAGAAATGTCTATGTCCAGTATTCATCGCACCAAGAACTAACAACAGTGGATCAGAACACGCAAGGCCGAGGAGATGAGGTACATCATATAACTTTATCGAAACTTTAGTAATCTTTGATAAGTTCTGATTTCGATACTGCACATTGAAGATCTTTTGAGTATGATTGTACTTATAATTGCAGCTACAAGAATCAGAATACTGTTTGAATTGTATGCCTATGCAGTTTCATATTTGTAGTCATTTATTTATGCTAATATTCCAAGATATAGCCTCTATGCGCATCCTTGATAACTTACAATAATTATATGTAATTACACTCTCTGCACAGATTGTTTGATCATTATCCCTACATATGTGATAACTGGAGGAGATTAACACTCCTTTACCTTCACTAAAAGTTTTTGATATGATTAATTTTTTCTCAAGTGAGAAGTATAATGGCAACAAGTAAATTAAAATCTGATTGGGTTACTTGTGCTTGGCCCAAACCCCTTTTGAGTGAAATATCCATTTTATTCTTTTTTTACTTCCTTACATTCCATTATCTTCTATGGTTACCTGCTTCTCTTTTCTATTATGTTTATGAAGCCATATTTTACTTCTATTTCCTGGTGTATTATTTTATTTCCCGTCTCTTTCTTGTTTCAGATGCTCTGAATTCAAAATCTTGTGTTTCTTTATTCTTTCTCCTTTCTCCTATCTCCTGTATTTCTTTCTTCTCTATTCATTCTCTCCTCTTCTCTCTATCCTGTCTCTATGCTGGGATGCTGCTGGGTACGTGGATATGCAGCCCAACCGAATTCTTTTAGTTACTATACATCACATGCTATACCCCATTACCGTGGAAGTTCTGCATCAAGTATTTTCTCCACATGGATTTGTAGAGAAGATTGTCACCTTTCAGAAGTCTGCTGGTCAGCATCATCAAGTTTCTCTCCTCTCTATGTTTCCTGTGTTTATGTTCCCTTTGCCATACAGATTTTGATTTCCTGGCATTAGTTGTTACAGAAGGCTCTTCATGTCAGCTATTGTTATCATTCATGCTGAGATGCTCCATTGTTTTTTAGGATGTGCTTGCTTCCCATATTTTTTCTTCTTTGGTTGAAGACTTTGAATATTCTAACGCATGGTTGACTGAATCTGTGTATTTTCCTCCCTTATTTTGATCCGGTCCTGAAATTTTTAGGTTTTCAAGCTTTAATTCAGTATCAATTGCAGCAAAATGCCATTTCTGCTAGGAATAATCTTCAGGTATATTTGTCTTTATTTCACAAATTTGATGTTACAAGTTGATGTTGGAATAAGAGACTCCTTGAACTGGATTACTTAATGTTAAATTATAGGGGCGTAACATTTATGATGGTTGCTGTCAGCTAGACATTCAATTCTCAAAGTAAGTTTTGATTCATATTTAAAGGGGTCTATTACTTCTCCGTCAGGTGAGATAGTGGATATGTCATCCATATTTCTTATTGTTTATTTTCTTTACTTTCTCCAGCCTGGATGAGTTGCAAGTGAACTGCAATAATGAACGCTCTAGGTAGGCTGATGTATTTCCTAATTTGACCTTTACTTGTAACCCTGACATTTTTAGATGAAAAGTACTGCTGATTTTCCTCTTACTCCTTATCTTTACTGTATTACTTCAGCATCCAAACATCACTGACTTATAGATTCTCTTTTCTTCTGACTGTTTTGTATAACTTCATGTAGGGATTTCACGAACCCATCATTGCCATCAGAACCAAAAGGCAGAACTTCTCATGTATGTTTCTTCATTCTGGTTTCACTCTTTCACGTGAACTTCCGTTTGTAGTTTCAATACTAAGTTGAAAACCATTTTTCCTCTTTTAACAGCCCGGATATGGAGAAGTTGGAGGTGATTGTCCTATGCTGGCTTCTTAAACTAGTTCTTTTCCCTTCTGCATTTTCTGATTTGAGTATATCCATTATCATTTATATACTGATTTTGTTGTTTTGTTTTTGTAGTTGGATATGCTCAGGTGGAATGCTCCGCTACTTTCAATGTATTCTGATATTTAGCCTGCATTCAATTTTTTGCTTGCGTTTGACTTTAAATTTCTTCCCTGAAGTCGATGCAGTTCTATTCTCTTAACATTGTAAAGAGTTGTTAATTATATAGATGGAGTAGTAGAGAACCAAGGTTTGTTCCCTTTGAGCACATTAAGATCGTTGCAACCACTCATCTCAAGCATTTTTTTAGATCTCCAGTTGGGCGTTGAGGCATAGAGCTTGTATATTCCAAGCGCTGATGAAATTGCCTGATGCATGCTTGTTTCCCTAAAGAAGAGTCATGACGCTGATGAACCTAACTTTACATTTACTTATCACTTAATTCATCAAATGATACTGAATTATCCGGGTTTAACTGCACAAAGTGCAGTCCATTGCATCTAGTCTCTATTTGTTTGACACTTCTACAACTGACAAAGTTTATATTAATTTCAGCTTATTAATTTTACTTTTCCTTATATCAATTAAAATTTTTCAATTCATTTTTCCTTCAACAAATCCTTATGTCAAAATTACACAAGTCTTTTTTTTAAAGGGGGAAGGGGTACAATACTAGAACTTTCCAAGCGGTCACTCATTCTAGCACTATTGTCGCCCAATCACTCCTAACTTTGAAAATGATAGAATCCGGTATGTCAGTACTAGTATGATCGTACCTTACACCTCCAAATGGTTTAAATAAGAAGAGATCTTGCCTTACACTTATCATCGAAAGGAAACAAAAAAATCTGCAATTTTTTTTTGTGTAAGATAAAAAAATTATTTTGAGTGAAATACAAAATTTTGATATGTTTAAATTAATTACATCTTAATGTAAAATAGTAAAAGATTTTCTAAATGATAAGTACAATGAAAGGAAAATATCGTTTATAAGAAGATCATAATTGTTTTAAATACATAATAATGGATAAATATTCGACACAAGGTCTTGCTGTTGAGTGGATAATTTTTTCTTAATGGACAAGACGATTTATTGTTTGGGGGAGAATTTTTCAATTTGATGGATTAATTCATCCCCCTTACTTGACTCTTTTCATACAAACTATTCATTTCACACAAATAAACTTTTAGATTCATTGTTAGGGAATAATTCCCCTATTTGATGGATTAATATGCATCTCCACTAATATTCTTATTCTTTTCATAAAAAGGCTATCCATTTCACACAAATAAATTTTTAGAGAGAATTCTATTTTTAGTTATCATACTCTTTAAAAGTTTAATTTGTTAGTTATTAATTTATACATGATAAAGTCTTTTTTTTAGACCGACTAACTGTTAAATGAGGACATTTTATAATACTATGGTAGGGACAAGCGACGGTGTAGAGCAGTTACCAAGAACCAAGAGATCACTCGTGTTTGAAGTCCAACCCGACACTTCAATCGTATTGCTTTGAAACCATGCTCTTCATGCTCAACAACCATGCTCTTCATGTCCCAGGTGTCGTGCTACATTTGGTTTCTTGGAGTCAAGGGGGGTGGAGAGAGAAATTCAGACGGATTTGAGAAGAATAACTACTATTCAACAATAATGATAGAGTCGGGGAGAGCCTTGGAAGTCCTCATTGTTAGATTTGGGAGAGAGAAATTTGGGTGAGGGTGAAGGTGAAGGATATTGACGGACATAAAAGAGAAAGAAAAGAAAAAATGGGAAAAGGAAAGAAAATCAAATAAAGAAATAGAAAGAAAATAAAGTATGGTGACTAAAGTTGAACTTTTGTAAATGTGGTGACTAAAAATAAAATTCACCTAATAAATTATCTCCTTCCGTCACATAAATATTGACATACTTTCTATTTTCATTTGTTCTACTAGTAATGACATACTTTAAAAATTATACAAAATGACGAAGAATATGTTGTTAAATTCTCACAACGTCCTTTCTAATTTTGACAACTTTGAAACTTGACCCACTGCTTTCCCAAAATACCCTTACTCTTTCATAATTATTCTCTATCACACAAACTCTCCTAAAATATAGTGTCAAAGGTGAACATGACAATATTTATAATTGGGGGGAGTATGCCATTTTAAGTGAAATGCCAAAAGTATCCTTCAAGAAAGGGAGAAAATATCGGTTGTTAGAGGTTTAACGATGAAGTTTGACCAAATTATCCATAAAAGTAGAACTTTTGAAGAGTATATGACCGAATTCGATTCACTCAAACTTCATTACTTTTTGCAAAAATAAATAAACAGAGATTGGAGGCTATCAAAATTAGGGTTTGATTTTCGGAATTTGTTCACATGTGCTTTTGAATCTTGGTTTTGAAGTTGGTTTCAGAATTCACAGGAACAAAAATATCTGCTTCGCTCTTATAATGTTATTGGGCAAAGTTAGTAGACAAGGACTGAAGAAGCAGCCGAAGCTAAAGAAAAAAATCCCATAATCACAGTGCAACTTGCACAAAATTTGATGCTTGGGTTTGCACAAAGGAACAACATGCATGCTTGGTACTCCCTCTATCCCGACATTATTGGCCGAAATGTTTTTGACCCAATACTTTAGGCGCTAACGTGGCATGTGGGTCCAGCATGTCTGGAGGGGTAAAGATAAATTGCTGACATCATCTATAGTACTGATGACGTCAGCAAACAGTGCTACAAATCAGAACTTCAAAAACTAGATTTTCATTAATTTGGGCCCAAATGGTTCCCTCCATTTTCTAAAACTTCCCGGCCTTCCACAGAAAAAATAGAGGGAAAAGTACATATGAAATAATTAAATATTCTAAAAGGCTATTCTAGGCTACCTAAACTACTAACAGCAATGACATACAACTTTAAAAGCAGAAGCTCCATCCCATGAAGTCACTCTCTCTTTTATTTTCTGCACCTTTCTTCTTGCTCAGTGGAAATGGAAACAAAAAAAGTTAGGGATCTCAGAAACCACCACTGAGCCATTTTCCCATCAACCATAAATGCAAAAATCTGACAGATAAGGAGAGGAACTCAATAGCGCAGTTCCTGTTGTGCACATAAAATGAGGGCCGCCTTGGCCATGGACGGGCAGTATAGGCAGCCGTAAAATGGGGTATAGGAGTCCGAACAGTACACAACATTTGGACTATTGTGAATGAGTAGGTTGCAGCTGATCAACCTGTCAATGTGATTAGCAAAAAACCTGGTCAGGTTAAGCCAAAGAAATTGCTTGATAAAGAAGCGTTCAAAGCTCTACCACTTTCACTAAGGAAAACATGTCGAAGAGCAGCAACACGATGCAACGTGAGTAAGAGAACAATCCATCGTCTAATCAAAGTTGGTACACTAAGGAAGCATAACAATGTTATCAACCCACTACTTAGGGAAGAATGCAAGGTGGATCGGATGTTATACGCATACTCAAAACTCAAGTTTGAGAGACATTCCTCAAAGGTTAGATTTAAATCTATATACAACTATGTTCATATAGATGAGAAATGGCTTTACCTTTCCGATGAATCTGCCCGATACATAATGTTACCAGATGAGGAAAACCCCCTTAGGACAGTTCAACACAAGAGTTGGATCCCTAAAATAATGTTTGTGCTATAGCTAGGCTTATAATTGCTGAAAATGGGGATGTTATTTTTTTAATGGAAAATTAGGCATTTTTCCTCTAATCGACAAGGTACCAGCACAAAGGAGGAGTAAAAATAGGCCAGCAGGAACCATTGAAACTAAGCCTAAACCGAAGATCAGCCGCATACAAATGAGGGAATGCCTAATAAAGTAAATAATTCCAGCAATTAAACTGAGATGGCCATCAAATGTCTCAAAAGTTATCTACTTACAGCAAGACAATGCTAGTCCACACATATTAAGGGGTGACCTCAAATTTGAGTTTGCTGCAAACTCAGATAGATTTCAATTCATATTAGACCATCAACCAAAAAATTCTTCAGATTTGAACAAACTGGATTTGGGCTTTTTTCGTGCAATACAATACCTACAACAGGAGCATGCATGTAGACCAGTGGATGAACTAGTGCATGCAGTGAAAAATGCATATGAAGAGCTGAAAGGGGAGACGTTGAACAAGATATTGGTATATCTACAGGAAGTGTGTATAAAAGTGATGAAACACAAGGGCTCTAACAATTTCCCCCTGCCTCATACCCGGAAAGACGCCCTAGCCCGCATCGGTTCGCTCCCTAATGACCTTGAGGTGGATATGCAGTTGGTTAAGGAAAGCATAGAGTTTCTACATGTGCATAACAAGACCCGCACAATCTAGAGGCTCATACATGACATATGGAAGTTCGAGAATATAAAAAATGCATGATTGGGTGACTAGGTAACTAGGTAACTAGGCAACTAATGCTGACTTTTGAATGATGTTTGTGTTGCATGCTTTTGGCTTTTGATGTAAACATATAAGTAGACAATGCACGTGTTTACGATGCAACATATTCCATCATTTTTTGTAAGACATTGTTATTTAATATTAAGAGAAATGGAAAAATGTAATGTTTATTTCACCTTCAAGATCATATTGTTACTATAAGGTAGCTATGTCTAATTGGCTACCAGTGCAAATTGTACAAATAGAGTAGTGATTATGCGGCCACCTAAAAAGAAACTGAATTCATGTACAAGTACTGCCCTCCAATGTATAAAACACATGGTTGCAGATTAATATTGACTCAAAACGACATGATTGTAAGCAACACACAAGGTCACAAGGGTGGGTAAGCATTTAGGCCTAGGATACAACAACAAACAGTTTTCTTTCAGCTAAACACTCAATAGTGCACAACAAAAAAGGAGTTGGCACTCATGATGGACTATTGGGCTCACAATAAATCACAAATAAAAACCTCCACAGAATCATATAGCCATATCAAGCACATATATCCAACAACAAATAAGACAACCTGTCAGTCCCAAATTAGGTATGAGGACAGGGTCCAGGTTTTAAATTAATGACCCAGTTCCTCATAGAGTTGAAGATAGAGCTGTGTTCGTATTCCTTCCACGCTGGAGGTGATGCATCATTAGAAGAATCAATCACCCATCGGCTACGGAGGTATCCATTTTCTGTAAATAATCGAGCCTGCAATAGGTAAGGTAGCAAATCAAAATATTACTTATGTGTTAAAAAATGAATGTTAATAGTTATTGTAAACCATGAAATGTTTTACAACGTTAACTGAGAAACTTATCGATATAGGACCATAGAAATCAATTTTTGCCACCTTCGATGTAGGCGAGTATGTGGCTTTAGCAGATGCATCATACACCACCATCGCAGCCATTAATCTGGCGGCATCAGATCCCTCTTCGTAAGCAAGACTTCCCCTAAAGTCAAAAACAAAAGAGAAGAACATTGTAGGTTAGTTTCAGACTAAAAAAATGACAAACAGACTTACAATCAGCAACCCATATGAAAAAACAAAGTCATGCCAGAATCAAGTGATACATAGAGACAGGGATAAATGGATACAGTGATAAATGGTCCGAACTAACAATTTTTTAACATGTTCAAAACACTTGCACAAAGTGAAAAAAATTACACAATAGGGCACCATAATTTGAAATCATGTAACTAGAATTCCATTCAATTTCAGAAGCACAATAATAAGAAAGAAAAAAAAAGCAGAATGAACCTAATAGTTACAGTGTGCTACTGGATTGATAACAGAAGAACAAACGCAGAGTTGTATCCAATTTATTATCATTATGTATCCAAATTATCTCAAACCCGACTCAACAAATTTACTAACACAACATTCATCAAATCATTTCAAAAAACCAACAAAGAGAAGACATGATAAACTATCATACCCATCGCCGGAAGTTGTCACCGATCGTTGCCACCGTGGAGGAGGATGCTCGGGTAGCATCAGGTTCAGTTATCCCATAACGCTCCACCTCACTGATTGGATGTATTTTATGCACATATTGTATGAGTGTATTTTACCATTTGGTGTGCACGTAAGTGTGTTTTTGTGTAGGAAATCATTAGATTGTGCGCTGAGGGTGAGGAGCGATACACTATACTCTTTTTTCCTTAACCGTGATTTTT
>JAULKJ010000001.1:7096833-7109159 GCA_032355405.1 Rubia balearica
TACATGTTTCATAATAAAACTTTAATATTGTAACTAAGACTTTTTACCTTTTATTATTCTAATTAAACTCCATCTTTCCATAATCTTATGAAAAGACGGTATTTCCTAAGAATTTGTCAAAAAGAAATAAATAAATAGTTTTTATAATTATAGGTCAGGCGGCAGGGGATCAGTCACCCTGCCACTATCACCCATTTAAACACACGTGTCCTGGACGTGTTATTCTTTGAGAAACTTCCCGGGGTATATACTCATAAGGCAATTCTGCCTTTACATGCATAGCATTTCCTTCATTTCGAAGGAATACTTCACTGAATAACGAAATGGAGGGCTTCTTCTCCTCCATTATTTAAAAGCAATCAAGCGTAATGCCGTATGGTTGGTGGATTCATTTTTTAAGAAACCACCTCCAATTATAAATAGGATGCAGAAATTATGGAGTTGCGAAAAGTTCAACCGAGTCTACGCTATATTAAGGTGAGTGTTTTCATCGCTCTAACACGAATAAAATTAAAAAGTATTTATTCCGTGTTATAATATGGTTACTTATTTAAATGTGTTATTTGAAAATTTTAGATCTTGCATAAAATATTAGAGTCCGTCTCTTAAAAGCGGTCTAGTCATAAGTCATGTAAAGATCAAGTTTTAAACATAAAATTAGAAGAAATGAGGATAAACTTTTTGGGTTGCATTAATTGGGTCATAAACTTTATAACAACTGCATGTTTCATAATAAATTTTTAATATTGCAACTAAAATATTTTACTTTTTTATTATTTTAATTAAACTCCGTCTTTCCATAACCCTATGCAAAGACGGTGTTTGCCAAAACTTTGCAAAAAAATATTATATTAATATTGTGACTATTCAGGTTAGTTATTTTGCTTTCATAATAATTGCGTGTAGTGTGTACTTTATCACATTGTGCTTAATTATTGTGATATTATGTGGATGACCGGCTTGTACTTTATCTCGTCGTGTCAAACTTGGCTACGTGCTACCTAGTTACTTGTCGGTGATTAGCATGGTCCCCGATGCGAATGTAGTTTGATCTAAATTGACGAATAACGGTATCATCCTGACCGTATGATCGATAGGCAACATGTGAAGTTTTCATATGCTAGCATAACCATTCAGTTTATAATACGAACTCATAATTTAACATTTTTGGCATGGTTGACAAGTATCGATTTCTAGATCTGATAGCTTCCAGGAACCACTAAAGAGTGTATACCCTGATATCAGTCACAGTGGCCACATAAGAACTTGATTGCATTTTGGCATAAATCACCCGTATCCTTTTACCAAGTGTTAGGATTTACGTGACTATTTGTTTTATGTGATCATTAAAACTCCACTTGGTAAATACTAGCGACAGAACCTCACTAAACAAAGAGTCTACCCTAGTCTAATGAGCCCCAACATGTGTAGTTAGGCAGATGGAGTGAGAACTCGTACGCAATGCCTTTACTTCTTTTGGAAGAACATCCTGGCCAAACTTCTGAATTTAGATCCCAATTTAGAACCTTTTACTTATATAGTATGCATCTTTAAATAGTGTAAAATAATTATTATGAGATTTTCACTGTAATAGTATTAGGACTTTGAATTCGAAAATCGCTTTCGCATAATTTGTATTGCTCGTACTGCATAAGTAATCTGACCCGTTGGATTATTAGTAACAGGCTCGGGTCTTACCTAGCACTTGCATTAAGCAAGTTGTCAGAGTTCTGAGGTGTTACAAAAAATGGCGATGATAAAGCATTTCAGTAAGTTTAATGATAATGAATGAAATTGTAAAATAGTTCGAGAATAAAAAAAATAGACTCTACTCATTTTATATCTTCTTTGGTCGAATTTAGAAAACCATAATCTGGCTCTTTTGGTTAGTTTTTCTAAAGACAGACGATATTTATACAGCATAGTCTTCTAATTGTGTTGTTGAGGTTGTTTCCAGGAATGAAGTTTGGCACTCAATTTCTCAATTAGTTTGTGTCGATGAGGTCGTTAGCGTCGTTGGAGAAAAACCATGGAATTATAGGAGTAGCCATGGACGACCACGACCTTGCAAAAAAAGGTCTCGGATTCGAGCAAAAAGGAAACTAGTCACATAAAAGAAAGAACATGCTAGGAAGAAGAGGAGAGCCATTTTCAATGAAAGAAATCACCTGAAAAGTTATCTTTGTTGGCGGTGTGAAGGAGTGAGGTTCGCAACTGCCTGATATCAAAACCATTCATAAGAAAATTTATGTTTGTAAGACGATGGGTTCCCCTTTTACTAGGGTGGAATCATGACATGGTAGTTTTTTTTTATATTAGAGCATAGTAGTTAATCTATGATTGAACATAAAGAGGGACATTTTACTCTGGTTGACGAATGGCAGAGTTGTAAATATTATAAACTTTTATTTCCCATTCTTTTCCTTCTCTTCTTCTTTTTTGTTGAGAATTTCGATCCTCCTTTTTCTTTTTACTGCAAGTGGGTACTTGATATTTCTTTCCTCTTTCCTGAAATTTTAGAACCAATAATTGACTTGTCATTTTAAGGGAATTCCTGTCTGTGTTTTCCTCCAAATACTGGAGGAGTACTGAGGATTGTGTTCTCCTGCTATAAAATCCAAGGTATTTCTTGGGTATGAGCTCGAGGAAATCTCTAAAGGGTGCCAACCGCTTCTATAATATCAGGGTTGATGTTCAAGACTCCTCGCAAAGGTCTATACGGTATTGTTTTTCTTTTTCAAACTAAACTTATTGAAATTTAATCATTTTAAATTCACTTACTAGCTCGAATCCACAGTTTTAACCCAGGTACAGTTTAGCATAACGCCCTGTGTTAGAGTGGAGTTTTATCATCATTTAAGAGTTTAGTATTTACAAGAATTTCATTAATTATTTTCTTATTTTTCTTATTCTGCTTCTCTGATCTACATTTTTTTGATTTTCTCACTCCGTGTTTGATGAGTATGCGTATAGTGAAAGGGTTTTATTGATCATTATTTTTAAATTATAATTTCCTTGTTGGTATGGCTGATGATGAGGAGGGTTGGAAGAGTCACTGATTCTCTTTCTTTTCCTTATAGCTTTTCAGTTTGTTTGATGAGAAGGCAGCAGAGTAAAAGCTTGTCACCAAGACCCTTCGGTCACGCTGGGGTCCTCTGGGATTATGGCCCGCGGATGCAGGGTCCTACGGCCTCACCATGTGCTCAGAGGTGGGATTAATCAAATTCAATTTTACAGGATACGTTTCTTTGTTTTTTCCAGTACACCTTTGAGGAAAAAACAATTAAACATGTCTTGCAAAGTGATTTTGATCTGTAGACTATAGCACATTTAACTGTTTGTTTCCCGTGTCTGATTTTAATGGATTAGTTTCTTCCTGGTCTCAGGTGCGCAGTACTAAAGCATACAAAAGAGTTAGAAGGTTAACTGAACCAGCTCAGGAGATAAGTGACTTGGGACTATGTCACACTTTCTATAACATGACAGCAATTCTTTTGGTTATTCACAAATATGTTTTTTAATGTGGACATTTTGAATGAGGGATAAATGATGATGTTCATCATTTAGTTCCCAGTTATTGATTAAGGTATAAGAGATGAAAGTCAACCGAAACTTCTAAATCATTTGAATGCATGTTGTAGTGTGACTGGTGTTTATGAATTGGTATAATGTGGATGAGACGGCGAGACCTCTATCATTTAACCACATGTGAAACAGACAACAAACTTCTGAATGTTACATATCATTGGTATATGTCAGAAGTGGTTTCAAAACTGAAGTCTCAAAACGATAGCTTTCACAAATAAAAGGGTATAGAGCTGAAAAAATAACTGTGAATGGCTTATACTTCATTTCAGCAACCAGAGATGTCAACTATGAATTTAAGTTGGATTTCATCCATTTGTTGGGAAGTACCAACACTGTAAAGAATATTTTTTACCCATAAGGTGATTGAACATTGCAAAGCTGAGCACCAAGCTTTTGCAAGCCTGATTTAGGGGCGATTTTGGTCTCTCCACTAGGGTAGGTTTCTATATCATTACATACGTTTCTATGATATATTTATAATGGAGTTATCCAAATTATTGGTTTACGTGCATCGTATCTATCTGCTGGGGACATTGTTCAAATTCACATGATGATAATGGAGAGCAGGATTCAATCACATCTATTTTCTGCTGGGGAGGTACATTACAAAATGTCAATTTTAAACACAGGGATCTCTCTTTCTGCAGGTGTGTTGAATGTCGGTGCAATAACTAGTGATTTCAATTTCCAGGTGCTAAATATAATTTGAGACACGTAATGTCATGTTTATTATGCATATTATGCAATGCACTTGACAGATACTTGAAGTCCAAAGGCCTGTTGGTTTTGTTGCTGAATCGATTTTATGAAGAAGAGGGAGTTGCTGTCAAGCAACTGCAACCCATTATCGAAAGAAGAAAAATATGATCAGGTGCAGAAACTTGTTTTGATGGTGAGTATTTTTAAATGTTTAAACTTGTCTATTATTGGTTGGGAACTTTGTGTAATTATAATTTCATCAATAAAAAGCTACAATTAAGCTTAACTAACTTATGCTCCCCTTTACATTGTAAATTATATGCCTGATATATAAAATGCACATAGTATATCTCTTAACTTAGCCCTTCATTAAAGCATAATTTTAGTGTTTTTTTTCGGATCTTTGTTGAATCGTCATAAATTAAACAAGTAGTTCTGAAGCTTACGAGTCTTGAGGAAGAAACGCGTAAGCTTCGAGATTAGCTGCCTAGGTCAATTGAAAAGGTGACTAAGCTAGCGTTTGATTCGGAGAGTCATCTAAAAAAGGCCAAAGAAGAGCTAAAGAATGCAGAGCAAAAAGCTATGGAAGTGGAAAAGGTGCGGAAGAATGCGATGGCCAAGAGGGAGAGGGTGCAAGCTGACACTGATGTTTTGGACTAGAGGTTAAGAAATGTTGAATTTAATCGTAGGTTTTAATACCATAATGTGATTATCAAGGGGTTGACCACTTACCTTTGTAATTTGGATGTCTTTGAGGAGTAAATTTATCTGGTGGATTTTCTTCTGTACTGGTTAATTTTCAGACGATTTTGAAGTATACCTTTGTTTTGAAAGAGAGACATCATTTTTCAACCCACGGTTTCAGCCCAAAACACATACATGCATACTGGATTTTCAGGGTAAAAAATAGGTCTAAATGCATGATAAGTAGCAGCAAATTCTTTTCTTGTTTGAAATGTACTCTTTTAGGATGGGTTTAGCTTTTAGTACGGGTTTAGCTTCTTGCAGCTTTTTAAATTTCTTTGAGATTTTTACGCATTTAACTCTAACTTTAGGCTGAAAGTGCTAATATAATTCTGCAAAACGAGAAAGTGTCAAAATAGCTCTAACTTTAGGAGAAAATGTGCAGTTATAAGCTCTTATCACTAATCCGGCGTTGATTCATTAATTTGGGTGTTGATCGGATCTGAAATACCCTTATCTCCATAAGCTGAAAACACCCCTTTTCTTTTTTTCTTTTCTTTTTTCCTTTTTTAAAAAATTCAGGGGTAACACCCAAATCTCTTGTTGATAATTGAAACCAACGGCACCCAAGGTTAGATTGGCACACACATCATAAAGTTGGGTTTATTTTGATACTTTCTTGTTTTACAAGGTTATATTGACACTTTCAGCATAAAGTTTGAGTCATTTTATCAATTGACTCAATTTCTTTCATTCATAAATTCACGTGCCAAGCCAAGAAAAGGCTCTGCACATAAATTTACATAGTATTACACTTTGATTTTTTACACCATGGGCAAAAATATATTTGATCATTATTATTTTGTGTGTATATATATACACATACATACATATATATATATATATTTCTAAGTATTATACATTCTGTCTCAATTTTAATTGTACATTTTTCTTTTTCGTACGTGTAGTACAAAATTGTACACTTTCCTCTTTAAGAAGTAATTAAGCAGGAAAAGACACAGCTAACAAAATTCATTTGGACTAATTATCTCTCTAACCCATCCCCTCCCAGCCCCGTCGTCTTCTTCCATGTGTATTCTCCTAAGTCCCCACTGTGTACTGTATTGTTTATATGTTTAAGTTCCTTGACCGTCTTTTTGGAAAATTGGAATCAACCTGATTCAGTTATTCTAAATCAAAAAAAATCAAATTCCTAATTATGGAAATGGAGACGAAAATCTAACACCATTCCCAACGACAGTACTCAAACATCAACACCCACCAGTGTGGCCTCTCCTCGCCATATGGATGATCATAACTGCCCACGCATTGCAGCAAGTCGTAGCTCTCTTCATCAAGTTGACCAGCTTGTGGGGTCCTTGAAATTAGAGCACCAGTTCCTCCACATGGCATTCGAATATTGAAAGAAAATAATCTGCATCAATCACCACAAAGATGCTCAAAGAAATATAAAAGGATAAAGTGAAATAATAACTAAGAAGTATATAGGTCTTTAAACAATACAATATTTGTGTAGTTAAATGGCCCCAAGCATTGATTTAATTAGATTTCATCAACAAAAAGATAAAACAGCAATGCTCTATGTAAATTAGCTTACGACTTAGATATTTACATTTTTCTTTTGATCTTTTTTCACTATAACTATATTTTCAAATTTAACACACATTATGTATGTGCGCGCACACATACACACATACAGTGCGTGTTAAATATTTGATTAGAGTATGTCAAATGTTAGATCAAGTTCGCCACTCAAATTGCACCGTGCATCTACCTAGATTATTAGAGGAGATGGGATATATATATATATATATATATATATATATAATACATATTTGAATATGCTCATAGTTGGCTCACTCCAGACAATTGTGAATAGCCAGTCCAACTCCCATGACAAGGACTATTTAAAAATGGGTTGAACCAGTTGAATTCACCATAGATGCGGAAAATATAAAAGAAATTTTTGTGGATTAAACCGCTGCAACTGATCACCATCTTGTCGCTGGTGTTTAAAAGTTAAGAAAAGAAAATTTATGTGGGTGATGAAGAGACTTCTCCTAAAACTGTCATAAATTTAAGAAGTCAGTTCTTATATGCATGAGATAGAAACCTACATGGAATGGTTAAATATATTATTTCATGTGATTAGCTCACATTTCTTGCCGAATTCCTCTGAATTATTATTAATTGCATATGCAATACTTGCAAGAGGTAAGGCTAAAGCTTACTCGCTAACAATATTTGAAGATATTTTACATAAGAGAAAGTATCAAGAAAGACGGTATTTCCATAAGTTTACGGACAGTCATCCACTGTGGCTTTAATCTTAAATGGATTTTTTTTATAAAATTTAAATACTGTATTTTAAAAGTTAAAACAAGTATATTTTGAATGTGAAAATATAAAAAAAAAATATATATATATATATATAACATGAAAACTATTTTCATTTTTATTAAATTTAGTATGTAATTTAATAAATGTAGTGTATAAGGTAAAAAAAAAAGAAAGTGATCTATCCATAAACTTATAGACACACCGCCTGTCACGAGACCTACTCTTTAAATAATACAATCACACTGATAAATAAGCGAAAGAAATGATAGCAAAATCTTCTCAAATATCTGATAGTATTTTTAATACTTGGGTTTTAGAATCAAAATATTTTTTAAAGGGTCTGTCTCCTTCGAGACCGTCTTATAGTAAGACCAAGGGAAAACTACAAATTAAGGAAATATAAATTAAAACATATTAAATTTTGGGGGCCACAACATAATTAATAATTTTTTGGAGTCAATTTCAAATTAAGCACTTAAATCTAGGGCTGAAATTGCAAATGAACAAAAAATTAACGATTTCTAATATTCAGTTTCTCCGACAACGAATCGCCACTGCGCTGCTGTCATGTTCACGTTGTCTGGTTGCTAATTTCTGGTTTCTTCGGCGTCGATTGCATCAATCGATACCGTGCCGAACCTGCAGATCGCATCGTGGTTCGCCGCAGCGCTGCTGCCGTATTTCGAATCGTAATTTTTTCGACGTTATCTGGCTCACAAGCTGGTTATATGGCTTCAAGGTTTTCCATGGTTCGCTGCTCTGTTTTTCTGGATTCGAGGTTTCGGATCCGGCCGGCTGTGGCTTTGAATCCCAGCGGTCTCAGCATTGTCTCCTCGCACGAATAACGTCATCATTGTTGAGGCAATTCTAGTAGGGGTCAGAGGCCAAGGATTATCAATGGGCTTACCAGGATCGTCATCAGGATTCGATTCGCGATGATTCTGCTGTTCTGACGACTCCAGTCTTCACCGGAAATTTGCGCGAAGGTTCTGTCTGGAAGACGTAGATTTGGGCTGAAATCAGTTCAAATTTTGGGCTGAAAACATAGGTGGTTGTTGGGCTGATATGTATTTGGCCTTAATAATATAATTATTATATAACTAATAACACGTCAAATTAAAAATAAATAACATCAAACTGAAACTCTAAATCATCAAATTATTCAAATTATTAAAATAAACATCAAATAAAAATACTAAAAATACACTAAATTATAGTTAAACATCAAAATGAATTCTAAAATACTAAATTAAAATAGTTAAATAACGAATAAAAATGCTAAAATTCACATCATAATAAAATAATTAAACATAATAACACTAATAAAAAAATTAAAATATCAAATAAAAACACTTAATATACATCAAACTTAAAACACTATGATACACATCAAATTCGAATAGACGATCATCAAACCAATACACTAAAAACACTTTTTTTTTAAATACACATAAATTTTAAAACATCAAGTGTCATCAAAATTTGATATCGGGAAAACTAAAACATCAGTATTAATTTATTTTAAAAAAAAGTAATTTTCACTATATAAACATCAAGGATAAACAAAATTAAAATATAATATTAAAAAAATCAGTATCAATTTTTAAAAGGATGCGTTGCAAACCTAAAACATCAATCAAAATGAAAGTATAAATTATAAATTTAAATTTAAAATAATAAAATATTACTAACTAGTATCAACATGTATAAAGTGTCAAAATTATAACATGCAAACACAAAGTTTACAATAAAAGATCAAAATTTAACTTTAAAACACATGATTTTAGTGGGGGAAAATTGATTGTGAAAAAACATCACAAGTTTTGGTTAAAACATCAAGTACTGAAAATGAAACATCAAGTCTGATAGTAAAAACTCGCGCATTGCGCGAAAATGGGGGGAAAAATTGATTCACGAATTTTTCCGACCCGGATCTTGACCCGCGAGATTCTTATGACCCGAAATCATTAATTCTCCAATTATTTGTCCAACACCCCCAAAAAAGTGGTATTTGCACCCAGATCCCTCCTTCCTCTCCCAACTTTCTTTAATTATATTTGAAACCCCATATCTAATTAAACTTCATTGTATTGCACATTAATTCTTGGTCTTGCTGCGAGATGGTGTCGTACAAGACTGTCTTTTTTTTTTTTACTTTAGGTGCACCCTCCATTATGTAATTGTACTCTACACATTGTATAGTGGTTTTTGGTTAATGAATTAAACCACAAATACTGCACCGTGATACAGTAATAAGGTATAAGCTATATATCTAGGTTTCAGTGTCGTGTTAATTATGGTTTTTTAATATCACTTGTTATTCTTTGTTTGCTTAGTATCATTGATATTTTTTCTTTTGATATACCTTAATACAAGGGAAGAAACAACATAAAAAATATACATCAAAATGTGCATTACAAACACTACGCGATCTAGTCCTTTTCAACCAGCAATAATTATACCCCTTCCAGACAAGGAAATTTCCTATGGTGGTTGATTGATGAGATTGGAGGTGGGAAAAAATCCGAAAACCAAAAATCGAAAATCAATTATTCGAATATTGAATAAATCGAACCAAATTTAACATTCAAATATTTGAATCGGTTAAATTGAATTATGAATATGGTTTATGATTTGATTTTCGATTTTCAAACACAAATTGAAAATCGAACGTACCGAATTACAAATATATAAATAAATTAAGTATATATCAATAAAAAATAATTTTACACTAATAGTTTAAAATGAAAATCTTCATAAAAATAAGAAAACAAAAGGGCTTCTAACAAAAAAAATTAAACTAATTATTCTTGTATATCCTAGTTCCTAACTAATCAAACACGTAATTAGTCTATAAGATTTCAAGTCGCCAAAATTTCTTCTAACTAAAAGGTCAACATCCAATAACTTAATGAGACAATAATGAGGTATAAGGCTAAATCAATATAATTGAACCTATATATTCCTTTGGTGGATTTTATTGAAAGGCAAGTAAAGAAAACTCTAACTTCTACCAACTTTTTGTGATCAAACAGTATAAAATTATTGGATTTTATCTTCTTTTTCTATTTCTTCCATAAATTTACTCATAAGGTTTTATGTAGAGTATTTTTGACTAAATTAAATGAACTACTACTTCCGGTCCTCTACTTATGTCTCTTTTTCTAACATTTTTTCAAGGTATTATATTTGACCACTAATAACTTTAAATACATACGACAATGGACTATGAAGTTTTGCTTTTTAGAAACTACACTTTACGGAGAATCCAAAGTCATCTCACACGATGCCAGTTAATGTATAAAATAAAAGTTATCGATGGTCAAACATACCAAAAAAAATATCAGTCAAAGGTTACCATAAATAAGGGACCGGAAGGAGTATTACAAATATAAAAATTTAGCAAATTGAGTTGTTCATGTACCTTATTACCTCAATGACTGAAAAAACCACATCTGAAGTTAGAAGTTCAAGTGAAGGCAGTGAATTTAAAATGCTTTCATGTTCAATCTAATCATCATGATAGTTTACACTTATTTGCAGTATTTTTCAATTTGGATTTTTCAAATATATTTGAATTTGAACTGAAAATCGAAAAATCATATTTAAATAAACCGAATTTGAATTTTCCAAACATAGTTCGATTTTTGGTTTTAGATTTGAAAAGGGTCAAACCCAATTAAACCAAGCCGAATAAACCAAAACATTTGAAAATCGAACGATGCCTACCCTACCAAATAAACCAAAACATTTGAAAACCGAAATGATGCCCACCCTAATCAAACTATGTTTTTCGAACTATATTATAGCAAATGAAGATTCAACATGCAAATTTTTCATTACCATCCACTTCTATTGCTCAATACTAACACTCAAACTCATAAGAAGCATCACTTATTGTCATACAATTGGAATGACAGCTCATACAAAAAGCATGCAGTATGTGATTCAATATACTCCATCCCTTCCAATGTTCAGGGTCACCTCCAGTTAATCTTACACACATTCCTTCTTAAATATTGCAAGTGAGCTGATGTGCAAAAGGGTAGGATTTGAGCATTAATGAAAAACACGAAGAGTATAAATTAGGAAGCATAAATACAATCATACAACTCTATAGCCCAGTCAAATTTAAAACTTGAAGAGGATTCATATCTCCCGCAAAGATAAAACATGGTACAAATGTATACCACCACCGCCTAAGACCTTGCAAAGAAATAGCACACCTTACTTCCTGCTTTTGCTCTCCTCTCTCTCTCTCCCCCGTTTCTTGTACAGTCTCTCAAGGACACGTTTTGCCTCACAATTTGGGAAGTTTGTTAGGTCATAGTAATGTGGTGCAATGTCTACCAACCTACACGAAGATCCACATTTTAAAATATAATCAGTAAAAAAGATTCAAGCAGTCACCCACTCAAACATAATTTAAGAGGAAGAAAATGAAACTCCACAGGCAAAACAGAACTACCCAACATTCCCAAAAATCTACTATTGAAACAGTATAGTTGAAAAAAGGCTAGCCAACGGATGATAAATAATAGGGATATTTACATTTATAACCCTGAAATTAGGCCATGAGTGCAAATATAACGCTGCAACCTCAGAAAGTGCCAATATAACTCTAAGTTTTTAATGTATGTGCCAATATAACCCTAACTTTACTAAATTTTGTGCCGATATAACCAAACTCCCTGATTCCGGCATTGACCAGAAAAATTCAGGCAAAATCATAAGGTGAAATGACAAAAATACCCTTACAACAAACCTAAATTTCTTTCCTAAAACCTAATGCTGCCTTTTCTAAAAACCTAATGCTCCGCCGCCAAGCTCTAGCCCTCCTCCGTCGCGTGGCCATTTTCTCACCGCACCACCGCGGGATCACTGTTGCACCGTCATCATAAGAGATAGGGTTATATTAGCACATTATAAAAATTGATATGGTTAAATCAGCACATTCCTAAAACTTATAGAGTTATATCAGCACATTCGTAAAA
>JAULKJ010000001.1:7115642-7126422 GCA_032355405.1 Rubia balearica
CCAAAAATGGTTATCTAAACCCCTTATGATGTAATCATACCTAAATCTAGCAATCTTACAACAAAAACATTACAAAATAGGTGTTAAATGCCTCTGAAAATACATGCTTTTGACGTCACATCAGCCTGTGTCGGGGAACCTTGCTTCCCATACTAGCCAACATGGGACTTGTCAAACTCTAACACGAGGGTTCTCCGTTTCAGCTGAGCGTGCATTGTAAGTCACCTTTTCACGCTAAAAAATAGCTAAGTATTGGAGCGAATGTTCCATTTTACACCAAACCTTTTCAAGTAAAAAATAAAAAGATCGGCCCATGGGGTGCTAAGAATGACGTGGGGCATACTGAGGTACTGAGATAATTGAGGTTCTAGCCAATTGGGAAAGCTAAATGACGTGGGAAGCGGACTAGAGGGAGAAAAATAGAGAGTCGGCTGATAGTCCACGTCGGCTGACATGGGACATGCCGGCATGAGGGGGATGGCTTGTGCTAAGACTGGTGCCCTGCACTATCATGACTGGCATATCCCCATGCCAAGGTTGGCATCTCGCTCCAGCACGAGGCCCCCTTGGACGGCAAGGATAGTGTCATGAGGTGCACCAAGCATCAGTTGTGGCTGCTGGGTTTTTGGCCAATTTTTTGGCCTATCATTAGGCCCTTTTCGCTACTGCTATTTGTATGGAACTATTTCTACTATGTTTTAAGTTTAAAGCTTATTTTTAGATTTCAAGAGTAGGCTAGAGAGAGAAAATACTCTTCCTTCCCTCTAGGTTCTTTTCTTTTCATCTTTTTATATTCTTTTGCCAAAAGGTGTTGAATCCAATGAAATATTTGGGTTCAATGCTTAGGGGGTAGGGATCTAACTTGGGTATAATATTTTTATTCATGTGTTAATGTGTATTCTGTGAGATTTCTAGATCTACCAATTTCTATGTGTTTTGTGATTATTATGCAGGCTTAATCTTAATATTCTTGTGAATTTCATAACTGTCACATTTGGTTGGAACACAACTAAGTATAGTTTTATATTGGTGCACTATTGCTACTCCCCAATTAAGGAAACCTAGAACGCTTAGGGTGACGACAGTCTGAAACTTGGCATGTGTATGAAGGTTACCATTGTTAATCGTCACGATCAACCAAACATCTAGTTAGCCGACTAAAGAGCTCCGAGAGGTTGCGGGTAGAGATGGATAAGGTCGAAAACTAGGATTATTTTCTTCATCCTAGAGCCATCAATATGGTGGCTACTTCCATTACCTTTTGTAGGCCTAGGGGTAGTTCCTTCGTAGTGTTCCACTCGAGACTTAATCATACGAGAGGGGGGGGGGGGCAATCAGACATACTCAACAAGCTATAGGAGTTTTTACTCTCCTAGTTGTTGAGGCAAGGTTGATGGAAGATCTTATACGCGCACCTCTATGTGATAGATAGGGAGAAGTTTCGATCATTGTCCGCAGCACGTGTCACACAAACTAGAATAAACTTCAGTTCTTGTATTTGATGAAATCAATGATTGAAAAGACATTGACAATTTTGCGAAAATAGCCTATGAGTGTTAGTTTATATTGTTGATTCTCGTGATCAATTGCCTATTAGTATTTGTTAGTACAAACTCCGTATAATGAAAGCTTTCACGACATTGTGTATTCCTAACAGATTGCTGGATTGATTACCCGACCACAGTTGTGATTTGTTGAATATTAGATTCCTAACATTTATGTGGATGACCCCGCTACATGACACTATATACCATTCTTTGTAGTATAGTACCAAGAACGAGAGAAACACATAAATTTTACCTTTGACCCATAACTGTCTTCTCTTCGTGTATTTAACGACGCTTGGAATGGAGCGGGTCCTCTACCCATCCTGTTCGTTTTCACTCCAAACTTTTTAAAATTCCTTGGACTATCATTCTGTTAGTTACCCCCACTTGGCCATTAGTTTTTGGGTTGAGCTACTGACATGAATTTCTATGCAATCCCTAACTTCGAGGACCACTAGGTGATGGTTCCGCTTGTGAACTGCGTACCATTATTTTTCACGGTAGTTTGAGGCACACCAAACCAAATAACATACTATGTTCTTCCAAGAAATTTTTTTGTTGCTTCTACTGTGACTCTTCAAAATGGCTTCAGCTTTAACCACTTCGTGAAGTAGCATATTGCTACGATTAGAAACTATGCATTATCTGCTCCTTTAAGGAAAGGTCCAACAAAGTCAATTCCTCATTTATCAAATGACCAGGCTCCATGCATTCTTATTATAGTGGACTTGTCTTATTCGATACTGGCGCATTAAGTTGGCATCTTTTGCACTTTAGCACGAAGTTGTTTACATCGTTGAACATTGTTACCCATTAGTTACTGCTCGAATTATCTTCTTCGTGATTTATCAAAATCCTTTATGTGTCTTACATAGCCCCTAATGACCTTCCATCATGATTTCGCTTGCTTGGGATGGTCCCACATACTTTATCAATGGGGATAGGAAATATTTTTTAAAAATATTCCCCCTCTCATAAAAAATATAGTTTTGGGATCTTAATTCCTACTTCCTTGCCGGTATCTTGCCTGCGATCAATTTTCCCATTTTGAAGTACCCCCTTAATGGTGTCACCTGTTTGTTTCTTCCATCCGGCCCGTTGACACAGTTTTTGTGACCGAACTTCTCACCGGTGTGACTACTACCTTCACTTCATTCTATCCTAACAAAGAATCAGAGCTAGTCGTCTCTAACTTATTTAAGCCATCTGTCCCACTGTTTGTAATCTTTGGTATTTGTTAAATGTCAATGTATTCAAGTTAGCCAATGAGCTAGAAAACTCTAATTAAATACTTTATCAACTTATCATCTTGCACCTCATAATCTCCAACACTTGCAGGACTGTTATCTCTGAATAGCTAAAGCACTTCATGCTCGTTACCCTTATCTTGATTGTAAGTTCCAACCCACACATTAGCCCTTCGCATTTGGATCGGTTGTTTGTGAGTGTGAAATCAATACGAATCAAGTATCTATGTTCTTCCTCATCTAAATTTACTAGTAGCAGTCCTGCACCACAACCTTCTTTCCTAGACGCCCCATGAAAAAATGGTTTCCATGCAATGTCTGTCCACTGTGATTTCCCTTTTCCTATTCAAAGATTATATTGTGTATTTACCAGTTATGCATCTACGCTCGTTATTTCTATGATGAATTATGCTAAGGCTTGCGCCTTTATTACAGTTTGCGGCTGAAACTAGATCTCCTACTGTCCTAATTTAAGATCCTATTTACTCATTTTTCTAGAAGATTCTGGATTGCTTATGATATTTTGGATTGGGTAATCAATATACAACAACAATGTTATGACTTTAAAAATAGATTTACAGTCTCCTTGCTGAGTTGACTAATGCATGAGTTAACCTTTCGATGGATAAGTACATTTTTCTGCACATTGTAGTTTCCTAATGATGTAGCATACTGGAACCATCCTTTACCCTCCTTGGTGTATGATGACTGAACTCACTACTCTTCTTGAAATTGCCAAGTATGGGTGTAGAGTATCTCCTGGTATTGGTAGATTTAGCGTTGACAATGCTTTAAGCTGTTCTTTCAATGACTCATATCCTTTCTTAATTTCCTTATTCCAATTGAACTTCTAGGCCCTTTTAAGGATGTCAAACAATAGGATATGTTGTTCCGCAGATTTTACGACGAACCTACTAAGTGATGCAAGTAATCCCCTCAATACCTATACTTATTTAACTATTCACTGATGTGCACCTTTATGCATATGTTAAGAAATAAATTTGACACATTTGTTATCATGTTTTGCTTGGTTGATAGCTAGTTTTTGTTAGGTTTACAAGACAAAGGGTTTCGAAGACCATACTGATTTTCGTATCTAAATCCCAAGTTTTGAAGACTTAATTGGATCTAATGGAAAATTTGTATTCACGATCACCTAGATCATCTTTTGGACCTTATTAGTAGATGGTTCGTGGGGAATTCAGCATTATTTTGTAAAAGCCCATCCGCGAGAGTGGCAGAAAATATTCGAAGAGCATTCATAAGAATGGTAGTAGACAAGAAGGCCACAAACTTAAAGCACGGTAGTAGATGGTATTAAGCTAGAAAAGGCAGAATCAAATTTCAATAAGGTAAAAAATGTAGGGCATCGTTAACCGTCCACCATCTTAATTCTTGACATTGTAACACTGCAAAAATGATAAGGTGGTGATTGTATCTATTCGCCATCAAAACCAAAAAAAAGAACAGCTCAAAGGTACAGAAGCTCCATTTCATAACAATTTACGGAAATCAACATCAAGAATGCTTGAAGAAACAAAGAATCACGGCCGTGTATTCGTGATAACATTTTGCTTTCTCTTTTTTTCTGATAAACTTATTCTTGTGAATTGTAAAGATAACAAAGAGACTCATGATGATAATAATACTCCAAATTATTAAACAATAAGGAAAAGGGACCCGCATCCACACCACTCAAGCAATCAGAGAACCAATACGCACACTTCATTATATAAACTCACATGTTTCCAGTATTTTGAATAAATAAGGTGTTTTTTACTTGAATAGCTGAGGTAATATGATCTACAATCCAGTTGTCAAGCTTCAAAAGATGCACAAGCAGCCACCACCATATATAGGTCAGAAATGGAAGTTTCCAAAAGAATACTGTATCACAAGAGATAGAAAGAAACTACCAAAACTAGAAAACACAAGCAATGCATGATAGATTACGGGTCCCCCTTAACCACAAAGCGAATCAGACAGAAATGAACATAGAGCTTTACATGTACAGCATAAACTATTAAAGCATATTATTAAGGAGTACGTAGCCAAATTCTTTTCCAGAATACATATTGCAAAAATTACACGGCAATTTTCCAGAGAGCAGATTCTAATACCCTCAAATATTCTTGAATGTGACAGTGCCTTACTCTTTTTACTACTATTCTTGTGTATTGTTCTGCAGGAAGCTATCCCTAAAGGCATTTTTTCAGGTTTTAAGCCACCTAGTTTTAATTGATCAGAGAGAAAATTCGTGAATACCAAGTTAGGAGCTTGGCTGAATGTGAATGTGGAAAAGAGCAAGCATGACTTGAATACAGGATCCTGATAACTTAAATGGAGGAGCATCGTATGATCGCAAAGTAATCTAAAATTGAAAGAGAAGCACAGAATAGCTGGTCATAAGACTTGCAATGTTTTCAGGGGCAGAGCTAGAAACAGTAAATAGTGAGGGTTGGGTTGTTGATTCAGGAAACAATGAATAGTTCAGTTTTTGAAATTTTAGCTGATATACTAAAAAACTTTGCAGTGTATAATATATATATACACACACACAATGATGTTTTGGGTAACAGAAAATGATAATTATACCTTTGGTGATCGCCTTTTCTCCAAAATGGAGAATCAATGAACTATCATATAATCATAGACTATGAGAATAATATAATGGCAAAAAGGTAAGACAAAAATTATAAGCTATATTTTAAAAGAAAAAAAAAGGAGAAAGAATTTTTGTTTTTTACAAATTGAGGTAAAATGTTGTTGATGTTTGACATCTATAGACTATGAATAATTTATAGATTGCAATGAGTATCTAATGCGAAAGTTAGAAGAGAAGGAAAACAACTCAAAAGCAAGAAATTTGAGGGGGCAAAACATAGAACGAGTGATGCCAAACAGAGTAAGCTGAATTTGTCAAACGTAAAATATCAATGATTGAAACTCTTAAAAAAGAACGAAAAGAAAGTTTCTACAACAGAGATTCAACTCCTGTGCAGATCCTTCTCCACAACAGCGGCGGATATATGTTCAACTATATTCCCTTCCATCTGCATTATCGCTGGCAGCTTTGGTGGAGGCTTCAGTCCCTTGCCCCCACCTGGATCCACCCCTGAATGTTTGACTGATCGGAGTACTGGTGACTAAATATGTACTAGAAATTTAGAACAAAATTTATGGAGCCAGAATTAAAAATATTATGCTGGAGTTGTGGACATGCGGGAATCGATTGACTAAGAAAGAGTAAATGACTTAGTGGGTCCCCAAACTTGCCCTAAATTCAATTTAGTCCCTAAATTTAGTATTGCATTATTCACTAGTCTACATTATTTGTCCAAATTAAAATGCACTGTCACGTTGAAGGACTGTAACGACTTGTGACTAATTATCAAATTAGAGAGAAAATGGAGTACAGAGCAAACTTCAATGACTACTGGAGTATCAATTGAGTAATGAATGTAAGTACAAGTCTGCAACAACCTACAAGAAACTCCACCAAACTGACTAAATGTAAGAACACATATAACGTGACATGAACATGTTGCGAACGCCCTTAGGGCAACCACCATGGTAAGAGCTTAATTATCGTCCTTAAATTGAAACATCAACCTAACAGGCTAACATACACTTTTACCTTTTGCACAATCTCTAAAAAACATGTTCAATTACTAATATTTTTAGGTATATGTAGCAAAAGATATGAAGAATTTTATTTATTTATTTTTAAATAGTATGAGAAATAGGATCCACAATAGTATTCTTAAAATGAAATTTTTGAGATTATATTTAGTCAACTTTAACCAAATGAATAATGACTATAAACCTTAATTTGGAACTAAGGGAATATAAATATTTTAAACCACGTAAAGCAACAGTATCTAAGAAACGTAACATAAGAATGCAGAACAAACTGTGGGTTTTTACTTCTTACTTCTTAAAGTTTTATTGTAAAATATATAAGACTACCTAAACTAGGGAGCATGAGAGGAATGAATTCCCTAAGGGTAACTCCCTAAACTAACTTATGGTTAAGCCAATCACTAAAAAATTTCCAATTTAACATGCATGGTTGGGGATGCTCTTGTATACACTGTCCAATTTCAGCTGACATGCGTTAAATCATTATTTAGACTCCTGACAAACTGATCTAGTGAGCTCTCTTGTCGAAGTCTGAAGTCATCTATCATTGATATCAGATACTCCTCTCCATTGCATTAGGATTGTCTTACTAGCCTTAATTAGCGTGTTCCAGAAATATTAATACTTGCTTTACTATATTATTGATAAACTTCTCACACTCATTTTCAGATGATAAGAAAAGCATCCGCAAACCTCATATGGAGCAAGATGCAGCCCTGATTTCAGCTGCCTTCTCAATTCATCAAAATTGTTCTGAATTTGTTCAATGGAGAAGTTCAATGTAAATTGGAAAATAAGCAGCACTTTCTGCATGAGGAATGCACTCTGTTGGGGACTAACACTAATCCCTCCAAGAAATTTCAGCACCTCAAAAGCAAATGGATCCCCAAACATGGAGCTGGTCAGTCGAAGAGGATTTTGATGTATCAAAAGAGACACAAAGGAGCCCCTGATTAAACTCCGAGCCGTTGCATCAGAATCTACAGCAAACACCACTTTTGTTGTATTTATTTCATCCAACGATTCTAATTTTAATACTTGCACCTATCAAAGTAACAGAGAATAAGATGAGATAAAACTGGCAAGCATAAAAAGAAAGGGGATAAACAAAGAGATAGAAAAATAAGATTGGGGAGAATGGCTGCAGGACATACTTTAGTGGTAGGAAAGCTGATTTCCTCAAAAATATCCTCTTGAAGTTGAGAGACATAATCTTCCAGAAATGAAGCAGGTTTGTGAACCATGAAGCTTGCTACCACAGCATGACCTGCCAAAAACATAGCCGAAGATGAAACAAACAAATTACACAAGCAAGAAATTGTACAGCATCAAAGAAATAGCACTACACAAATCAATAACCTATAGAGATTGGAGAGAAGGCAAAGGTCATAACTCCCAAGCTCTGCAATCAGAACTAACCTAATCATAGAAAATAGAAGCTGATAGCATATTAGCTCTCTAATTTATAGTTCATGCAATACCTTAAAGTTCATTTTCAAAAGCAGCATAAACCGCCTCTATTAGCTTAAGCTAAATTAAATACAGCCAGAAAACTCATCATATTAACATTTCTATCCTGATAAGTACTACACTCATCAGATTTACAGTATGTCCATCTCGTGTGTCCCTCCATTCCTGTCTCTCATCTTCGTACTCTGTTTTCAGTATCAAATGAAATCTATTCAAAGGTTCCTTCCCGCCACAATCAAATGTTCTGGAAAGGTTAAGGATTCAAAAACAAAAAGATTACTGTCCGGAATCATTGTGCTTGCAACTTAACAACAAATTGCTGTAATAATGCAAAAAAAGAGCCGTCTTCGTATGACCACCTGCAGACTAATCGGATACACACCACACACAAACACACCTAGTGAGAGCAACAAAAATAAACCCTTTAAATCATTCTAAAACCATAACCAAAACTTCCCGAGACAGACAAGACTGTCATATTCACCTCCAAAATAAAGTATGCCTCCAATCCGAAGCCCGAAAACCCAGCTACAACAGCAGCGAAATTAAGTAGATCTGCATACAATGTTGACAAGAAGAAAAGGTTACCTCCAAACTCAGAATCTAGATCCAGATCCTTGTGATCTCCAGAGTAGAAAAATGGTAACCAGAACAGAATCGCAACAAAAACTGCTACTCCGAAAAGCAAAGTAAACACACATCTAAAGTTTACACCTCTCTTTAATCTCCCACAAACTCTTGCATTACTACACCCTACACTCTGCTGGACTCCCTGAGCTTCATCCCCAGCTGAGGCAGCTGCGCCCTCGTCCTCCTCTCCCTTCCCCATAGGGAACAATAATTACAATGTGGGTCTCAATACTTTCTTTCCTTTTAAATCTCCCCATTGCTGTTGAAGTTTGGTGGGAATTTAGAGCCACCCATTTCCTCAAAAACTTTTGCTTTCTCTTTCCAAAGAAATGGCAAAGAATTTTATGAATAGTTTAGGGTTGGAGATGATGGTAGGAGGAAGGGGTGGAGTAACTTCTGCTGTCTGTAAAATCAACTACCGGCTGTGGTATTTTTGTTTTCTTCCTTTGCCCAAAAAGAAACAAAGAGTGAGTGTTTGTGTGTTTTGTTGTTTTGCGATTTCAAACTCTCATGGAGCCTTTTAACTTTTATTTTCGTGTTGCCAATATTGTGCTTGTCCTAATTTAAATCATTGGGGTAAGTTTTCACTCTTTTAGTCAACTCTACCATGTTGACTAAGACCACCTCCGCAATTAACACCATTTCATGCGCTTACCTTATTATTTAGAGAAGTTTACTGGAGTATTTAAGAATCACCATAAATTTTGATTTACCAATAATAGATCTCCTTAAATAAGTAATTTGTAAACACTTTCTTTTTCATTTTAAATTATAAATAATTAAATATACAAAAATAAATGTCAACTATTGATTGGTTGAAAAAACACAAATGAAGTGGTACAAACTCCTTAAGTAAGGAGCAACTCCGAGTGGTTCTTAAAACTCCACAATGGTGCTCCTTAAATAAGGAGTGCTCTTTATTAAGAAAAGTGGGTTTATGGAGTTACCATTGGGGATGTTCTTAGCTTCCCTAAACTTTTATGGGATAAAAATTAATATTCTTTATATTTTTTATTTAATTTCAACATTATTCCCTATTTTGCATAATTTGACATTTAATGCACTATAGTTACTCTTTTCACTTAAAGTTAAGAGTTTATTTTTAATCACTTCAAAATATATTATAGTTTTAAGATATTTTTAATAACAATCAATAAAACAAATTTAAAACTAAAATTTCGATGTTAATTAAAAACTAGTTTTCTTTTTGTATTTTTTTATATATATATTCACCGATTTGAAATAAAAGATTACACATTCAAAAAATTCAAAAAAAATATAAACTATAAACCAAAGAGAGTAATTCCAACTTTGTAAAAAAATCATTACTGACATCAAATCACTATTGACAAGGATCTGACATGAACTTAAGATTGTAGTAGTTTTCTCTAAAAAAATTTGTTGGAAGTCGAATGTACTTTTTTTAGTAGGAATGGAAGAATGAGGGAACTATGAGATTGTAACAAAAAATTGTTGGAAGTCGAAGGTACTTTTTAAGATTGCAGTAGTTTAATAACTGAGAGTGCCACTTATCTTTCCAACTTAGTAACAATGTTTTGATAAGTGGCACATCACCATCAACTTTTTTTTATAAAAAAAACAAATTTTATGACATAATTTCCTTTTCAATTCCAATATATTTTTGGAAATTGATGATAATTAATGTAGTAACTCTAATAAAAGAGTAAATTATTGGTCAAATGGTACCCACATATAATTATTTTAAATAAATATATTAAAATAATAATAAATTTAATATTCTATTTTAAATACTTCATCGTGTGTAATTCTCATATATATTACAAAAAATTATTACTTATTAAATTTATAAATTATACTATATTTTTCATTTTCGTTTATAAATTTGTGCATCGGCATGTGGTATTATCTAGTCATTACTAAACAAGAAAGAGAAAATGAAATTTTTGGTACCCACTTTTATGCGAAATTGCAGGTTTTATTTTCTTTTTAAAATTGTTCCCAAAATGTTCCCTCATTATAACGAAATATTCTCAATTTATTCTCACAAAATGTTAGCCAATTTAAGTTAATCAACATTGAGTAGACTTTTTTTTCGATGTAATGTAGTTTTCCATTTCATCAAAAGCACAAGCTTAAAACGTTCTTACATGTTCCAAGAGTTGGACCGAATAACTCACAGAAAACAAAACCAAACTTTCTAATCTATTACAAAGGGTGTGAAGAACCCGAAACCAAATACACTTGCACCTAGTGCCAAAGTTG
>JAULKJ010000001.1:7177167-7190483 GCA_032355405.1 Rubia balearica
TAGCTCTTGTAAAATATAATTGCGTGCTTGTATTGATAATAGAAGGCCCCTATATATAGGGCAAATACAATGACCAAAGACCAATAGGAAAAGGTAAAAGCTAACTAACTAATCCTATATGGTAAAGAAAAAGAGACTGACTAGTCAAATATGGAAAAGGATTCTAAAGTCTATAAGGAAATCATCATCTATAATTAAACCTACAAGGAAAGTGTTTCTATTCCTTATTAGCTCTGCATGATTTTCTTTTTGTGTGCCAATTTTGATGCAGTGAATTTATGTTAAGCTACATCAAATTCAGGTTGTATCTAATAGACTTTATGCTGGTCCCGAAGTCGATGTATGGAGTTGTGGGGTTATCTTATATGCTCTCTTATGTGGAAGGCTTCCTTTTGATGATGATAATCTTCCTGGATTGTTTGCAAGGATAAGGGTAGGATCCACAAATTAAGTTGCTTCCTCTGATTTACAACTTAACTTAGTTACTTCTTACCCCTCCTATTTTATTTAAGCGTTTTAAATCTTTGGTGCTAGAATGGTGTTTACCCCATTTCACATCACATGTCAAGACCTGCGAATGACTTGATTGCTAAGATATTTGTGGTCGATCCTGTTAATCGAATATCTATTCCTGAAATACGCCAGCATCCATGGTTTCAGGAGCTTATGCCACAGTACATAGCTAGTGCAACAAAGGACCTGTTGTATGATACAACAAAGGTGATACCAGCTATCCTATTGTCCCATAATGGGGTGTAGATTCTTCTTGATCTAATCATATTAGTCCTCTTTTGTACTAATTTTCTCTCTCTTTATTTTGCTTCTTATTTTGTTGCTGGGTTTTTCCTCCCATATGAGGAAATTGGCACAATAACATTTGTAAATTTGGCCCAGATTTTTAGGGTGTGGCGGCTATGAGTTCAGTTTTAAGACCAAGAAAATATAATAATGAAAAAATAGAAGAAGAAAAGACACTAAGAGGGTGAACAGGGGATTTTCGGGGTTTCCGCGTCCAGGTTTGATAGAATAGCCTTTCTTTTATCTGACAGTTGGGTTTGGCTGAAACCTTGGGATGATGTTTCCGGGTCATGTTTCTACAATCTGAATGATGGTAATTAGGTTTGGAATTCTAGAAGATGTCCCCACTTTGATCATAAGATATTTACCAATCCATAATCTCTTTTTCCATGCTTACATCTACTATTATCCTTTCATTCAGTTTTCTACCTATCATATAATTAACTTTTGAAATGCATGACTATCATATCATTTGCATGGTGTTAAACATACATCTGTTGACCCCCTCTTTTATTTTTTTTAATCAAGCTACACATCTATGTGACGAGTCTGTATTTTTAATTGTTCAAACAGTCCTTTCTTCAGAATACTCTGACACACATGGGCACTGACATATATGTGGATACAAGAGAAGTTAATTTTAATATTGATGGGTGCTCCCCTTCCCTTTTTTTATTTGTAAGTGAAAGTAGTTACATACAAAGAAGGGGGTGTTTGCTCTTAGGTCATGTGGAATATAGTCCGAAGCTGTAATATACGACCTATAAACATTAGTGAAGGCATTGATGTGTCTGTGATTTCTGAAGGTTGATGAGGATATTGTTCGGGATATGCTGAAAATGGGCTTTAACATTGGTGAAGTGATAGGGTCTCTACTCAATCATGTTCAAAATCAGGTATAGAGCTTTATACATCATTATCAAGTCCTAATTGGCTGGTCATATGATATTCTCTATTCTTGCAGATCACTGTCACGTACTATTTAATGTTGCATCGACAGTTTCAAGCTCGCTTCAGTTATAATAAGAATGAGCAACCAGAATCTTCTGTAAGTTTTTATCCTCTCCCTTGAAGGAGTTATTATGAAAATACAGCAAAATATATTTGCGCTTTCATGAATTAGATCAGTTAGAGAATTGATATTCTATACTCCCTCCGTCCCATAATAATTGGCATACTTTGACTTTAGAGTCAAACTGAACCAACTTCAATCATTTTATTCTATTATTATATACATAAGGCTATTATCATGTAAATGTTGAATTTATCATAACATATATTTTCAAATTATTATTTTTTCTGAAATTTATTATACATATAAATGAAAATATTAGTAGTTAAAAATTGTTTAAATAACTCTACCATTCATTGTCACGGCTTATAGTGTAGCCACCATTTTATCAAGCACATACTTGAGACAAAAAGTTAGTTTGAGCAAACTTCAAGGACTCATTATACCAGCAAAGGTTTACTGAACTTAACCCAGAGGATATAATATATGTATCCTTATGTTTAGTGGCTCTTGTTGGCAGAATTAGCACATAAGAGTTACAGCTTGATCTTTCTTGGCCATTGATATAGTAATATGAATCAAGTCAATGGCCCTAGAGACGCAGATACCCATGAAAGAGATTATATCCAGTTCTTCATTTAACTATTTGCAGATATAGTGCTGATCATGACTGTGAAACATGATATGAGCATTGAACATATTGCTAGACAACTATTGGCACATGTTGTGCTTATCATGATTGTGAAATATGAACAAGTAGTTAAATTGTATTCACAGGAGTGCTTAGACGGTGGTAAAGTGTACCTGAGATCAGTTTCCACAACCGAACAAAAGTGGACACTTGGTTTCAAGGTAATTTTGAATTACTGTTTCTAAATTTTGCTCATTTCAGAGTTCTGGTGTTTGTATCCTAGTCCCTAGAGAAGATTCTTTTTTGTTTCCTCGCAGTCTCAAGTGTCTCCACACCAAACTTTGAATGACGTGTTAAGCATTTTCCATCGCAAAAATGTAGTATGGAAGCGAATAGGACCATATAACATGAAATGTCTATGGGAGGCTCCACCTTTCGATTGTGCAACAGACAAAGTTATCAATCAGTTCCCCCAAACAACTCAAGAAAAACCCATGAACGGAAACATACTTGTGAGTTCAGCTGCATCTGAAATCAGTGTTAGATCAAATGACAGAGTCAAGTTTGAATTGCAGGTAAGCATTAGTTTCTGCGCATTTTTTCTTTATGAATGATAGTGAGGAAAATGTGTTTTGGCCAACGAATCACACTTATCTTTACTACCTAGCCAGAGAAATTATGATGTGATGCTGGTGTGTTTTCTATGTAAGTGGATTGGATCCTCGAAGAATCCAGTTTTATAATGGAGATGACATGATGAATTTTGTTTCCTAGTCATGAGAAAAAACCAGAAACTGCTTGAAAGTTTAAATTTTGGCTTTGTTTTTATGCAATGAATTGAAAATCAGATGTTTTTCTCATATAAATATATACTCCATTTGATTAGAAAATCCAGCTCCTTATATTCATATTCAACAGAATAATGCATTAATCTTCTCTCTTTGAGCATTGGTGCATCATTCTTTTCACTAATGATTGGTCCTTTGAAGAATCCTGGTCGAACTCAATATTTGGTAGACTAGATGTTGACTTTTGCGAATTAAACCCAACTTTCCTTTGGATATACATGTTTCTCATCTTTACGATTAGATATCTCATTTTTCAATCCTGCAATTTTACAGCTTTATAGAGCCGGGGGAGATATGTACATTCTTGATTTGCAATGGCTTACTGGACCGCCATTTCTCTTCCTTGAGATTTGCGCATCTTTTCTTTTTGCTGTGAGGGTCCTCTAGTCTGGATGCAAAGCAGACTTGAATATTTTGCTCCTGACCAAGCTTTAGTAGATTTTTGGAAATGTTGGTTACCGGAGCCCGAAGAAGAAGACTGTGCGAATGACTTGATTCTAACTTGGTGAGTCTTGTAATTGATCATAGTACTGCTGTTGCCTGTAAGGAAGTGAACATAGTTGCTTGTACTAGAGTCGGTTAATACGATGACTGATGGGGCAAGAATCATAATATTGTGCGTTCTTAGTTCTTACCTATTTTCCCCCGGGTGACTGTTCATCCTTGCACATAGGAATTAAAACACTAATAAAAAAGGTCGGGTGTAGATCAGAAGGAAGAAAAGAAAGTCGTAGCGTACAAGTTATGCATAGTCTTCTTAGGTCGTTGTCGAATTTGTAGTGTCTTGTTTAAGTTGTCGTCCTTGAGACCCATGATAAATGAGAAGGTAGGTTAATCTTATCCCAATTTGTTATTACAATTGAACAAATTGGGGAAGAAATTTAAAATGGGCCGGGTCCGAGTATAATACATATGGGTCAGCATTCTTCTTCGTCCTTCTTTTTCTCTTCTCTATAACTTCTATTCTTTCGATTCAATCATCAGTTCAAATCCCAATTCTTTCCACTCCAATCTCTACAGATCCGACCACAACAATAAAACATCTGACCTCCATTTCTCCGATTGAAGGGCGACATACGAGCTCCAATTTGACGTGCAAGAGTTCAAATCCTCAATGACAAAAACCTAATCGAAATCGAATTAATGAAATTTATGCAGCCTCTTCACCGGATCAATTCAAACTACTGAATTGCAATTTGATTCGAACAAAATTCCATCCGAATGAATGAAATTTCACCTCAAAGAGATCATTCTCTTCTGAACTATACATAACAAGGTAACTACCCAGTACGAAACTTATGTTGCATAATTGGACATGATGAAATCTTTGAAGCAATGAATCCGTGGATTCAACTGCCATGAATATGTAAAAAACATACGGTGAACATTAGCAAAACGAAATAAACGCTGTTAAAAATTTTCATATTGACTATGCATTTGTTACCTTATAATACGTATCGTTTGTATTAAGACAATTGTTTTAAAACCGTGAATATGATTTATGAAATTGTGCCGTAAGGTAGTGTATAATTTAAGTTAAAAGTAAAATTTGACAGTTTAAATAAAAATATGAGACTAAGTTTTGACAGTTTAAATAAAAATTCGCATTTGATTTAAAACTGTTAGTTCCTTTTATGAATAGCAAACCTTTGGCAGGAGGTAGTTCGTAGGTACCTTATGAATCGTTTCAGTCTAGTTAAAACATGCATATGTTAGCATATAATTAGCATTTCTTATAGTACACAGAACATAGATTACATAATTTATAGTTTTTCCAATTTTCATATAGATTTCGTTTAATACCTTGCAACATGTACTGATTATATTAAACCCTATATTTGTTTTCCAACATAGAAGAAGCATATTTCCATGATTTAAATCAAACAGGTGCCACAAAAAGTGTTGCCGGCGTGAAAACAACACACGTAGTAGTATTTCATATTTTGTGTGAAAAGTATGTAAATGTTGTCACCTTAAGACACATGAAGAACTCTCAACATATGAACAAAATGGAAGATACATGATAAATATTATAAGTGCTCGTAACAAATATCTTGGATTAAACATAAATATATTCATTATCCATTGAATAGAATTCTTCATTTGGAAACTTACATTTACAATAGTATTCCTATCTAGACTAACTAATAGTTTCTAATACAATGAATCAAATGTCAATCTTCAAGGGTGAAACATCTCCTAATTCCTCGAGTTTAATGTCATCTTCATCTGATCCTCCTCGTGCTGGAGCATCTTGTAGACTCCAATGTTCAATTTTTTTTCCGATTCCTTAAAAGTTATAACCAATTTAAGTTTATCTTTGGCTCTTGCAAAAAGTCATACACATTGGATACTAAAAAATGCAACATAAAAGTAAACATATGCAGTTCCTAATTCAAAACGAATAATCAACAACAAATGAAATTAAAAGGTCATACGAGCTTAAACAAACAAGTACACATTGGATACTAACAGATGCAACATATCAGTAAACAGATGCAATTCTTAATTCAAAACGAACAATAAACGTAAATTAAAATAAAAAGTCATACACAGTATCTCTAACAAGTATACACTAGATACTAACAGATGCAACCTATAAGTAAACATATGTAGTTTCTGATTCAAAATGAACAATCAACAACAAATGAAAATAAAAAAGGCATACAGAATAAAACTAACAATTGCACATTGGACACTAACATATTTAGTTCTTAATTCAAAATGAACAATCAACAACAATGAAAATAAAAGGCCATACATAGTACAACAAGTACACACTTGACACTAACATATGCAACATATAAGTAAACATATGTAGTTCCTAATTCTAAAAGAACAATCAACAACAAATGAAAAAAAAAACTCATACACAATACAACTAACTAGCATATTGAACACTAACACATGCAACATATAAGTAAACAGATACAGTTCATAATTCAAAACGAACAATCAACAACAAATGAAAAATAAAACATCATACACAGTACAATTAGCGAATACACACTGGATACTAATATATGCAACTTATAAGTAAAATGATGTAGCTTGTAATTCAAAACAAACAATTTAAATTTTGTTTCCAGATTAGAGGAAAACACAAATAGCAACTTAAAACATATAAAACGATGCCTATCTAACGCTAAAAAAATAGAAAATCAAAGTAACAACAAATAATTATCATAAAACGATAACAAAAGTAGCATCTACAAAACACAGTCTAAAAAGAAAAACAAATCCTAACTATTCGATGAATCTAAAGTGAACGAACAAACTCACAAACTAGAATTGAGCGGAGAACAGACGGTGAAGACGGTGACGTTTACGAGAAGAGGCAAAATCGATGGAAAGAGAATAATATACTGGAACGGAAGCGGCATAGGTGAGAGGAGGTGGAAGTATGAGAGCTAGAGGTTAGAGAGGAAGAGAATCAAATATGGGATTGAAAAAAAATGTAAATGAAAAGGAAAAATTTGATATTTATATGAAACCCAGAATTTAGATTAATTACAAAGTATACCTTAACCTATCCAATCTCTTAAAATAACCTGAAGAAAGTGTTCGCTCTAGCAGATTCATTTTTTAATCCTTCCTTTTTTCCTAAATCCTAGTAGGCTTTCCCATTACATCGTCTTTCTTCATAAACTCACCCACTACCACTACCACTACCGTGTTCCATTTCATTTGTTATTACATGTGCAAGTAACGAACAAAGAATTAAAGAAGAACACAGAGAATTTTACGTAGTTCACTAACAATGTGTTAGTTACATCCACAAAAAATATGCAAATTTCATTAATTTCCTCAGAAGGGAGATTTCTCAGACCAGAACAGATATCTCCAATCTCACACATATTACAAATAGACCCATATGAGAGTTTATATAGATCTCCCAAACTACGGAATCCTAAACCAAAATGGAATAATACTATACTAATCCTATTTCCAAACATAATTGGAATTATCAAATAACAAATCTAAAATAGAAAAAGATTCAGATTCAAGTCATATTCTAACAATCTCTACCTTGACTTGAATTTTCTCTCACAAAACAGATAACCAATGGAAGAGATAAGATGATACCAAATGAAACAAAACTTTCCAGATGTATTTTGAATTTTCCTACCCTAGAATGCTTCTCAAGACCCAGATTAACATCTTAGAACATTTACCAAGTCCAGACAATCAGTAGGATTATTAGCACTACCGAATTTCGTCACCTTAATCCTGTTATGATTTTCAAATGATGAAACTGCAGTAGAACTTAGCAGGGTAGAACCTTGTAGAACATACAAGCTACCATGTTTTACACCTTTTAGATCCACCTTTGAACCCTTGTAGACATTCACAACTCCACCTTCACTTTGGAAACTAAAACTTTTACAGTCGAGAAGACTAGGTGATTACATTTGTTATTGGCGGAACATGCCTAACTTTGTTCTAGATGTTTTTGAGAAGAAATCCCAATAATTTACCTCTCGATTCAAAATCCCAAAAACAGAACATAAACAAAATAAGATGCAATACAATTCTAACAACTCCCCCCCTTAAATTGAATCTCCAAGAAACCAGATGAAGATAAACGAATATCTCATATGCACTCCGTTGTGCCAGATGTACCAGATGCATGGTGATGATCCCAAATTTACCAGACGCACAATGGTTGTGCCAGATGTATTAGATGCCCAACAATTGTGCCAAATGCACCAGATGCACAGTGACGGTGCCAAATGTACCAAACGCACGGTGCCAGACAGACATACCAAAGGTATCCAGATACCACCAATTAGAATAAATCCAACCATGAAAGAATTTAACAGACATAAGAGATTTCACCAAGTCCAACCAGGAAAGGGCTTCTAATAGAATAAACAAATTTAAGCAACTTTTACAAGGAAAACATCGATAGAACTTTAACCAGGAAAAAATTGATAGCAAAACGAGAAAATTTCCACAAGTTTAACCAGCAAAGAGCTTGTGAACAGATGGTTGATGGACTATTTTTAACAACCTAGAAAGAACTTGTCAAACACGGCAGCTTGTAATTCCTACAGAGGCGACAAAACAAACAAATTCTCCAGATTTCCAAAGGATAACTCAACCTCAGATTTTCTTCTTCTTCTTCTTCTTCATTGTTATTTCGAAACAGAAGTCTCTAATCAACCTACAACTCTGATACTTGTTTGTCATTATAGGTGCAGCAACGAACAAAGAATTAAAGAAGAACACATAGAATTTTACGTGGTTCATTACACAAAAGCTTGGTCTATTACAACTATGAATTTCAAATGTGCTAAAAAGAGATGAGCACATCACTCATAAGGATACCAAAAATCCATTAGATTCAACCTAGATTTCAAAATGAAGGATTTAGATACGAAAACCAAAAACGGTTATCTAAACCCCCTATGATGTAGACCTACCTAAATCTAGAAATCTTCCAATAAAGAGTTAACAAAAGAGATGTTAAATGCTTTAGAAAATACATGCATTTGACGTCTCATTAGCGCCTTACTATACAAGTTGGATTGAGAAAAAAATCTTGTAAGCTATCTCTCAATTGGCTAAGAAACAAGATGTTTTCGCGGAGCGTACAAGTCGTGAGATTGACGATTTCGAGACTAGGGATTCTTCAAGAATAAAAAATATTAAAATCCAAGTCGGGTAACTCGCCACCTTAGTGAGCCAACTTGAGGCCAAAGAGTCCGGAAAGCTTCCTTCCCAACTGGAGATCAATAAGAGGAATGTGATCGCTTTGAAGTTATGGAGTGGGATGGAGGTTCGTGAGGTCAAGAAAAAATCTTTCAAGAAGATGACTTGGTGGTGGAGAGCAACAAAACCTACTTTGAGGAGCATGAATTGGTTGTAGAGGAGGATCCTGTCAAGGAGCTTCCTACACCCGAGGTGAGGGTGAATCTCCCACCATCTTTCCCTAGTTCACTTAGGGAAAGACCAAAGGTGGCAACCACTGATAAGCACACTCGGAAGATTTTTGAGAAGGTTAAGGTTAGCATTCCACTTTTGGACTTGATTGAGCACTTTCTTTCTTATGCTAAATTCTTGAAAAATGCATGCACTAAAAAGGGGAACAAACCACTTAGGAAGTTAGGAAAGTTGAAAATAAGGGGAATAGATACTCTTAATCATAGGAACTTTCCTAAGAAATGTGACGACTCCGGTATGTTTTCAATTTCTATATTCTTAGGCTGTAAATTGGTGAAAATGCTATGATTGATCTAGGAGTATCTATTAATGTCATCCCTTCTTGCTTTTATGAGAACCTAAACATAGGTGAACTTAGGGAAACTAGGGTAATTGTCCAATTATCTGATCACTTCCAAGTTAGCTCTCGAGGTTTAGTTAAGGACGTAATGGTTAGGGTAGGCAATTTAGTGTTCCCCACAAATTTCTATTTTCTTGATGTAGCGCAAAATGGTGGTGCACAATCAATTTTATTAGGGAGACATTTTCTTAAAATGTCAAGGACTAAGATAGATGTACATTTGGGAACACTAACCCTGGAGGATGACATTGATAAGGCGAGGTTTGATATTTATAAATATTAGCATGATTCACCTAATATCTCTCTTGTGTGCAAAGGCATAACCTTATTTGAAGAACTTGCTCAACATGAAAACTCTTGCATGATAGAAGATGTTAAATTCCTAAATGAAATTCTTAATGATGATGAGGTGTTGGTAGATATAGAAACCTTGCATGCTCTATCTTGCATGAATGAAATTTTTGATGATACACTTGTTTATGTACATGTTTCTTCTAGTGTGATTAAAGATGCTTTGCTTCCGATGTCTCACACTAACATGCAGCGTAGAAAGAAGCGGGTTAAGGAATTATCCACTCCTAAATCCTTTCCTACTCCAAAACTAAACAAAAATGTATATACAATTGAGAAGATGGGCATGTTTAGAATATTTTTCCCAAGGTGAGAAAGGAAAACCGAAGGTAATGTGGAGACCTGTTCACAAGGACATAGTTGTTGGTGGTGTCAAGGATGGTGTTTCCGGTGACCCATTAAACCAATTTTCTTATATTTAAAAATGCATGAAACAATAATTCATGAGGACAACAATAAAAATACAGTGTTTTCTATTTTAGTGTCTCAAAAATTGTTCATAAGATTTTTAGGGAATGTGTTTGATTTTTGGTGTTGTTTTAGGAATTACTATCATTTAAATTGTTCTGGAACAGTGCTACTCTCGATTTTTGTGTTTTTTGGATGCGATAATTTTAAGAAGAATGTTGGAAAGGAAAAACAATTCAACTGAGCCTCGTGCTAGAGCAGGCCAAACTGGACATGTCACAGCACCGCCCATTCCAGGCCGCATCAGCACGAGGCTGATTAAGAAACACGAGGCAGAGACACGCACCATGGCATAAAGGGAACCGCTCTAACATAAGGCCCCAACATACCGGTACGATGCCTCCACAAGCCGAAACAAGCTGGCACATGCCAGCTCGAGGTACCACGTGTCAGCACAGGCCTGGTCTCGGGATACGTGTAGCCTACCCAGCCAACCTAATTAAAATCACCTAAAACCCCTATAAAACTCTCATCCCTCATGTCAGCCTTATTCCTCACCTCTCCCTGTTCCTCTAAACCGATTCCTCACTCGTTTTTCTCCCTTAAACCAATTTTAGCCATAACTTTCTCAATATTCATTCGATTTACCTCCACTTTATATCAAAATCTTAATTTTTCCGAGACCAATAAAATCCATTTATCACTTTCCCCAGAAAAAGTCACTGTTTTGCCCAGAAAAACAAGTTTTCAGTTCGGCCAATTTTTGTGGTTTCTCCCAAAAACCCAACTTTTGGTATATTTCAAATATTGGAGTTTGCTTCAAGTTGATCTACGAGGAGTCCCGCACACTTCTCAAGAAAAAATTTCATCCGAATCATCACTTGAGGTACTTCACTTATTTTGGTTATTTGGAAGAATTGGAATTTCTTGAATTTCTTGGATACTTGCATGCTTGAGATTTGGGGTTGTTAGTGTGGTTGTTGCATTATTGTGGGAGATTATTTTGAGTGAGGTATTTGATTCATCATGTGCAACGTCATGCATCGGCTCATCCTGCGGCTTTGAGAAGGAGGTGGTGCACCGTGCACATATGCATCCTGTGGTGGATGCTGAGTATAAGGAAGAGCGCCCTCATCGATCTTGACTGGTACGCTGGTAGCCCTCTAAGCTCCTGTTCAAAATAGGCCCGCCATGACTCCTCCGGCTTTATGGCTAAATCTACAACTGGCGTATCGAGCTCCAGCTTAGTCCTGGGGCTAAGAAAGTCCCATGAAGGGGACTCCGTTCTTCCCGTACAACTGTGGTCTAAATAAGGTGATACTTCTGCATCCTAGGCAGAGTGATGAGTTAAAAATCATCTCTACGTAGACGTTGAAGTCCTGCAGGAGTGGTGATCTGCAAGTATTCCTTTAGGAGGGTGATCATGCCACCCATGAAGATATTACCTTTTCTCTCCTTCCTCACTATGTTGACCACCTTCTCAACCCATAACTCAGTACACTTCCCATGTCATTTTCCCTCGCTAGTGAGATGCCATAGGTGGCAGATATCCTCATTTGGCACATTCCTCGCCTCTGCATGACAGAACAATATACTCGCCAAAAAGAGATGGATAAATTAGAGAGCGGGGTGGATAATAATGTTATTCTTGTCCCAAACATCCCCCCAACTCTCTGAATGATAGTATGCTAAATGACTAAATAATCCTCAAAAGTGGGGGTCGGGGTCTCTAGATCAAACTGCTCTCTGATGGCCGCAGTGTCCAAAGCGAAGGCTACCTCAATCTACGTTAAATTCATCTCATAGGATTAGTCATTGAGATGGAGTCCGATGAATTACTCGCAGGGCTTCAGTATCCCCTCACCATCTCACCTTGTGGTATACACCTTCACAGTGGTGAGGAACTCAAATTTGTACCTCCTATTGGTGGGCCCGCTCTTGCTCATGAAGGCCCCAAGGTCTCCTTTGGTGAGAAGATAGCTAACAGGTTTCTTCAATCCAAGGGACTCAAATGCTCCCTCATAAACGAAATTTTTCTCTTGAAATTTCCTTCAGAGATTGGTTAACCTATCCAACCTCTCCACATACTCGTCAATGATATGGCGCAATCCCATATACCTTTCCAGATTGGCTTCCGGAACTGGTTCTGGAGCCGGAGGGAGAGGTGCAAGTGTTGTGAAGGAACTCACCCCTCGGGCCACACATTGTCTCTTCGGTGCCATATATCTAGAACTATCATCACAGAGAACAACTTCAAACTAACAAGTACATAGGAATTTATAATACTAGGTTTAGCATCAAAAGTTAATAAACCGTAGTATTTTCTAAGAGCATCACAATTCATCATCCAATCACCAATATGAAACTATCCCATAAAAATATCCAACATTTAGCGACAAATATCCAAGCATCATTATAGAACTTATTCACCACAATCACAATGATATAGTCGGCACACTACAATCAACAAAATGCAACTATAAATAAGAAAAAATGCTCATATGTCAACAACCCTAAAATCTAATCATAGTTTACTGCTAGATAATTCCATTGGTATATTTATATCCTATCTCACCATGCTTGGCCATATATTGCAAATTACTATCAAAATGAGATAATAATATAGCCAAGAATACTTATGCATTTTTCTAAGAACAAGATTATAGCCAAAAACATAAATATTTAGCCTAACTATACAATTCCAACAATTTCATGTTCTTGGCCAAAAATCAACTAGCATAAGCATTACCAATCAAGTATGCACCAATATCAGTCACCTCACTTCACAAAATCATCAAGAACATTCAACTTCTACTTTTGCAAAATTACAAAATCATCAACTATTCCCATATCAACCATTTAAAAATATATAAATGAGGAATCGTACCAAGTATGAGTGTGGGATGGTGAAATTAACAAGCCCACAAGTAATCTAAGCCTCAATCAAAGACTTTTTTTTTTTTTTTTGAAAAAACCCAATTT
>JAULKJ010000001.1:7233719-7244131 GCA_032355405.1 Rubia balearica
GGTTTGGGTCGATATATCTCGGGTCAGATTCATATTTCGGGTTGATTTCGGTCTTGTTGGGTGCGGGTTCGGGCCGATATATCTCGGGTCAGATTTGGATTTTGGGTTGATTTCGATCGTGTCGGGTGCGGGTTCGGGTCAATATATCTCGGGTTAGATTCGGGTTTTGGGTTGAATTCGATCGTGTCGAGTGCGGGCTCGAGTCGATATTTTTCGAGTCAGATTCGAGTTTTAGGTTGAGTTCGGTCGTGTCGGTCCATGTCGGGTTCCCGATTCGGGTCGGAGATTGACAGCACTAATTATGTTCTATTTTTCATAAATGTATCTTGGGATGTCAATAAAAACCCCGAGTAAGCTTGATTCCGGGAAATAAAGGAATTAGAGGAGAGAGTCTTCAGCACAAAAACTATGGGGAATGGCTTTCCTGCTAAGTAAATTTGAGAGAAGAATCCAAACTAGATGAACATGGGAAATGCAATGTAATCGGTGCATGAGAAGGATATTTATTTTAGTGCAATGTAGCTATGTAAGAGCATCTCCTGTGCTTGTTATTCACCAGTGCAATGTAGCCAAGGCAGTCAAAATGAAAAGATTATTGAGGGAGGGATGGTTTTCCCCCATTAAATTGAACAATCAGACAAGAAGCCAAACTCCATGAACAATGGAAATGTTCATGTAATCACTGTGGGCTAACTCGATTTACGCATTGACATTTAGTTTGCGGGAATATGGCAATATAAGGGTGTCATAATGCAATACAAGTCCTGATGCTTCCACCTAACACATTTACTAGCCCTGTCATGGGGTATTCATTTTATTTCTACCTTAACCATATAGTTAGAGATCAACATCGTCAACTCAGAATGCACAGAACTCTCCAGTACTTTCCAATCAACTATCTGTCACGAGCAATTCTGCCAACAGAAACCTAATGCTTCATATACGAGACAAATCGAAGATACTCACAACTCTGATTTACTCTTATCTAAGTGTTCTTCCCAATCCACAAAACGCTCCAGTAACTCTTTCTCTTTGATGACTAAGCAATCAGAACTCTTGCCAAACCAATTGTAGCGATGCTTGGCAATGTAGTCATATATAGCATCTCTTACCAGTGAGGGAACAATTAGAAGAGAGCTTAGCGTGTAATAAGGAAATGGCAGATAGGACATGACCCTCAGTGCAGCTGCAGATCAAAAGAAGTTTACAGTCAATTTACGAATATGTGAAATGCAAACATTCTGGCCTTAAGAACATAGTCCCAATCGCAACTTTGTACAACAGCCATTGCTGGTAAATTTTGAATGTCAAGGTAATAAACAAGAAGATAATTTATGCTTATACCCTCATTGGACTCGCATCCAATCCTATAGTTAAATCACCAGTACCTAGCCTTGAGTCTATCTTCACAGGTCCTCTTACTCTGATTTGCACAGCATGAAGATAAATATGACCAATGAGCACCAAACTAATACATCAAACAGGATAAACTAGAAAACGAAAACTGCTAGTTTCTTTTCTCCACTAAGAAGCAGGAAAAGCTGTATTCTGTTTGAAATCTCACTAAAAATACTATCCCCAACATGGTGGTTGTTCACATTTCATTGATTTTAGCTATGTATACATTCTAAAGTCATAGACAGCTTGTTTTGGGTTAGAAACACGTAAACAAAAGCAAATTTGAGTAAAAATAAAAGTTATGCAGATTCTACAATTAATCCATTATTATGTCCAAGGATAGCATTCCGCAACTTGTTTCCCTCCAACAAATGGAAATATTCATGTAACACTTTCTTGAATCAACAGAGCAAACACACTAATGCTGAAGCTAAAATGCAATTACATACGAATAGAATATCATAAAGAAAAGCAACACATTTGAAAGAGATTCAAAAGTCTCACCAGCAGAGCCTTGGTGGTAAAGAGCAGGGCCTTCAACAAACAAGAACCGGCGTGAAACTTCCTCTCTATCAACACCAGCCACATTCAAGTAAGGTTCAGCTGCTTTGGACTGAAGGCAACAGAATTTGATCTTTTTGTCCTCGTCAGCTTCGATCACCCACTTCACCCCTATGATTAAACCATCGCAATTTACAATAATTCACGTTCGTCATCCTTCTCCACACCAAAATAAGCCATAACAAGCTGATTTCCTCCTCAACTATATTCATTCCACAACAAGCTCATAATCTTCGTATTTAAGAATAGGAAATCGAGTCCATCATGTATAATTTTTCAATTAAACTTGAACCAAGACAACATTTCCATAAAAATTATGAATTAGCAACAAGTTGAAACAAAGCTACGAGTTCATATTCCGTGATTTAATTACCGAATTCAGGCAACATTGCTATTAAAAATGCATATTTATCCAAGAAAAATCACAATACTAACTATAAACAAAAATCACACACACACACCTACCTCTGTGACAGAGATGACAAACGCCGTCGTAGAGAACCACACGAGGCCTGAGAAGAGTAGGCCCACACTCAACCTTGGAGGTATCCAACAGTAAATCATCAGTCACCAACACATCAGCAGCCGGAGCGCAAGCGAACGGCGAGGAAGACGGCGGCTGTTCGGTGGAAAAATTAGGCGCCAAACGTTGAAGAATTGAAGAGGCCGAATTATAATTCCCACCGAATGCCCTTAGTTTCCCCATACAACCTCTTCTGAGCATCATCGCTACCGTCATTTCTCCCTCTTCCTCTCCCTCTTCCTCCCTTCTTCTACACACAGTCACACACTGCTTTTTATGGTTTTCTTTCTTTTTTCTAATTTTTTTTAGAATACAGTAATTATTTCGGTTAAAGGTTTCTTCAGCTCCAAGTCCGTCTCATTATTCTTATTTTCTTCCTTTTATCCTTATCCCTCAATTCTACACAAAATCTTGTTCAAGACCGTGTAAACTTTAGACATTGATTGAAACGAAGTCGTGTTTATTGATATGCCACGTACAAATAAGGATGTAAATAGAACACTTCCTTATATATATTAATATACTCCCTCCGTTCCACTATAATATTTTTTGGAGTCAAATTTTGTAAATTTTGACTGTAAATATAAATTAATCTGTATATAATAAAAATGTCATGTGAGATATTGTTGGATTCATATTAACATCTATTCTCAAAATATCAATTTTTTATACGTTATTATAAGTAAGTAAAGATATTTAGTGTCAAACATGTTCATTGAAAATCGCAAAAAATTAATTAAGCAATTTATATCGGGACAAGGGGAGCATATTTTATGATCATCATGTTTGTATTTAACTGTTTTTGTTCCTTATCGTTATTATTAGTTTTGATATTATCTTTATCAGTATAATAATATTAACATTGATTTGATTTGAAACATTGTTGATTAATATAGTTATAATAATATTAAATATAATATTATTTATCTATTCTATTAATATCAAAACTTACTTATTCATTGGTTAACAATGATTGAAATATTTAAATTTGGATTAAACGGTAATGAATATTGTTCCTCTAATCTGTAATTTAGTATCTCTATTCAATTGTTATTGTTATTTTATTATTATTTTTATTTGTTTTATAACATATTGTGTGTTAATATATAATGATTTTGTTTCCCAATTAGAGTGATATTAAAAGGTTCAATTGAAGTAACACGATTGTATCACGGTTATATTTCGTATATTAGTCTAATTATATTCGGGATTTCATAAAGTTGACTATGATCAATTGATATTTGGTAAGTTGATTATGATCAATCGATAACTTTGAATATTTTTTAAAAAGTGAAATTTTAAAATCTGAAATTTTAAAATTTAACATGTGGATTGTGATAATATTTAAATTCACAATTTTATTGATGTTTTTTTAAAAAAACAATTACAACACTTTCCTTTAAAAAATCATTTTACAACATTTCTTTCCATATTTTTACACCTTGTAAAGTTTATAAAGACTTGATTATTGTTTTCGAGCAAAATAAAGTGTTGTTGTGATATGTTTCATCTGCACCTAAAAACATGTGGTAATCTATGTACTTAGCACATTTGCTATTATGATTTGGTTGGTTGATTGCTAGGTTTAGTCGGGTTTACATTACAAGGGGTTTAGATAGTCATTGTTAGTTTTCTTGTCTAAATCCTTAGTTTTGTTAACTTATTAAACCTAATGGATGTTATGTCCTTACGAGCATCTAGATCTTGTTTTGTGAGCTTATTTGTTAGATCGCTCATAAGCACTTCGGCATAGATTGTAGAAGGTCATTCGCAGGGATGGTAGTAGACAAAAGTCCACAAGTCAAAACATGGTAGTAGATGGAATCGAGCTTAGAAGAGAAAGGATTTAAGGTTCACAAGTGAAGAACTGGCATGGTCGTGTACTACTGCACGGGTCGTGCAAGCCAACACTGATGGTGCCAAAGTGCCTTGGCACGGCCAACAAGGACCTACATGGCCTGTGTCGTTCAACAAGCCCGTGCGGCTAAGTATTCAGCATAGGGCATGCCATAATGCACTACTCGTGCCCCTTTAAGTCAAGATCCTAAACCATCCCATGGGACGTGAAGATTTACACGACCGCACCAAAAATTGCCCAGAAATAGACTCCTAGCAGGAGGCCCGCAAGGTTATACACGGCCTGCGCCGTTCAGAAGGTGAAATCAAGCTTCCAGCCGGCGGCTCGCAAGTTAAGCCTGACCAGTTTCGTTCAAACAATCAGAAGATTCTTCCAACTGGTGGTCCGCGGTGATATGCACGATGTGCACTTAGAAGATCGGGATTTCATGCATAGCCGGCGACACGTGCTGTATTACAGAGATCGTGTGTTATTACACATCCCATGCCAGGTGGTAGTTAGGGTTTTAGCAGCCCTTTTGGGCCTCTTTTAAGGTACAATTCTATCTACTATTTAAGAGGACCTATGTCTACTAGGGTTTAAGTTTGGATATTTTTATTTTCATTCTCCTAGTTTTTCCTAAGAGTAGGTATAGAGAGAAAGGGGCTAACCCTTCTCTCTTAGTTTATTTCTCCTTGTTTTTCCCAAGAGCATTGAATCCAAAGGATCAATTGGGTTCAATGCTTAGGGAGTAGTGATTTAGCTTGGGAATTTATATTTGTATTTATGATTTGGTAGTTATTTTTTGAGATTATAATATTTTCCTATCCTTGTATGCTTATGATCATCATGTTGACTTGTACCTTACATGCTTGTTAAATGCATGATTTATAGATTATATTAGCATACACCTTAGTCTACTTTCATTGTATGGAGCACTATTGTTATCCCTTGGAGAGTGTTGGCAAGGGAAATAGAGGGAGTGAGAAGTCTGCGACTGTGTGAGTGTATGCATGTGAGTCGTGAGCACCGCTTCGATGACCAGCACCTCTCTGATGACCGTACGCTAGTTAGACTGACTACTTGCTAGTGAGAAATGGACAGTAGCCGAATATGAGGATAAGATAGTAGTAGCAATTAGGGTTGGCATAATTCAACCTTTGTCATCGCAACCTTGAGTCACCATGAGGTGTCAATCCTTTTGTCTCTGTATGCCAAGGGAAAATTATTCATTGTAGGGTGCCCAGATGTAATTCTTTTCGGGAATGAGTAAAACTGCACAGCAGGAGAGCACTTCACTAATTATGGAGGCGGTATCAATATAAGAAAATGAGAGCACTTTTGTTTGATGGGAAAGGAAAAGTGTTGACTATCGACCACACTATGTGATATAAGTATTATGATAGGTTTAGATATCTTTTATTTGATTAAATCTAGGATCAAAATATACTACCACTCATGTAACGCATATATCCCAAATGCTAATTGTTTATAGTTTACAATCTCGTTCTTGCATGCTTGTAGTTGATAGATATCCCTCCCCAAAAAAACCTTGTTTTGCGACATTGATTATTTCTGACACGTGATCGGATTGATAACCCGATTGTGGCTTTGCATAGTTAACCTTTAAATTCCTAATAACTCTGTGGACAGCCCCGGACTTTCCGCTATCTAACCCTTGGGGAGCAACTTATAAATCTTATCTTTGTGAAGCGCTCCCCGGGTTAGTAGATCTCCCATAAAAATGTTGTTTATTGGCGACCCTGCAGAGTGCGGATCAAATTTTGGCACCGCTGTCGGGGTAGCTAGTTTAAAGAATTAATTGTTAACTTGCATTGCAAGTTGGTAGAGTAGTTAGTGTTGTTGTTTTTGGTTTTTTTTTTAGTAGTTTTTAGTTGCCTTTTGGTGTTGAGAATTTGTGATAGCTATTATGGTTACTTCTAATATGTTTGCTAGTGTTTGTCTTTGGTTTGGTATTATATAGTTTATGGTTTACGGTACATACCCTTACCACAAACTTATGAAAATTATACTACCTTCCAGAAAACACAGGTGGTCGGCGAAAGAGAAAGAGGAGAGATATTGTAGAGGTTCCACAAGGACCGGTGATTGTTAAGGGGGCAGTAGAGATGGCGGAAGACAACAGAATGCTACGAGTTAGAAAGATTAGATGACAGCACTATCCCGAACACTTGGCATGTGATCAACTTAAGGAAGTTCTATGTTTAGGACCTCATGGAGCGATAGGAGAAACTCAGTTATACAGGAGCCATGATATAATCATTGGCACCCTTTTCATTGTTGGTATCATCATTATTTGGCTTTTAGCACGATATCATCGTGATCGTACATAATCAATATCAAAAATTGTCTTTTGGGGCAAATTTTTTATATTTTCACTTACATTTTACGTGAAGTCAATGGAAATATTAGCAAAACGAACAAAATATCATGTATCACAAAAGAGAACAAGTAAAGTTGTATAGTCACAACACAACAAAATCAAAAGAGCGATAAACGCAAGCAAAGAACCTTGCAAGCCTTGCAACCTCAACTCCATAAGCCATAGATCCTGCAAAAAGGAAAATATGCCTACAAAAATGGCGACAAAAGCAAGCAACAGATCTTACAGCTTCACATAATACAAATGTACAATTTCTCCAGCTATAGATCTTGCAAAAGGCATATGTGCCAACAAAAGAAGTGACATAAACAAGCAATAGATCTTGCAGTTTTGCACAGTAAAAATGTAAAATTTTTCAAGCTATAGATCTTGCAAAAAGGAAAACGTGCCTACAAAAAAAATCAATAAAAGCAAGCAATAGATCTTGCAGCTTTGCACAATAAAGGTTAACAACCACAACTTCGCAAGATATACATCTTAAACACATATAAACAAAAAGACATGTACAAATGCATTATAAAAAAACTTTTTATAAGAAGCAAATGCATTGAATCCCAAAAGGTAAATACAAATATAGTACTTGGAAAATTTGGAGAGCCAAATTATTACAAAGAGAAGAGGATTATCTACACCTTCATGTGCGAGATCACTCAGCAGAAGAAGAACCAACACTGTGACGGGATTGCTCAGTCTGATGTTTCTTAGACATAATATTATTGTACCGCCGTTTCATGTACAAGTAAGTGGGATGGCATGTTCTACTGCTTCATTCCAAACGATCAAGATACTTTGCATAATACACCCTAAAATCAGTTATAGGACCAAACTTCTCACGGTTAAGTTGCATACTCATAACGTCAACAATTTCTTGATAACTCTTGTTTGAGTCCTCCAGGTGCATACTTCCTCCTCTAGTCGACTAATATATGACTTAACAGAATCGGATAAACTAATTATCTACCCACCAATGTTCATAGTTAGATCCCCACGGCAAGTGGGCCTGGAGTTTATCTTTGTATTCAACACAAGCTTGTTCAAGCTGATGCAATCATGAGCCAAGGCGATCACACTCAACACGAAGGAGTTCATTTTGACCAGCCAAGTGAATATTCACAACGAATTGTTCATCAAACTTACTTTGCCAACCTTCAGAAGAAGCAGAAAGATTATCACACTCATCCCGTTTCTTCTTAAGTTGTTCCAATAATTGATCAATGCGAGAACATTCCTTATCTATGATCAAGGTCTTCTGATGAGCCTCGCGTGCTTTATTTGCAGCAAATTTTTTTGCTTCTTCTTACTGACTAATCATTTTAACTAAACTCAACTGCTGCCGCTGAATAAGGTTGTTCTATTTGACACAAAATCCTTTCAACTCTCTTGTGATTCTTTTATAGTCTTCTTCCATCCAAGCTCCAATATTTGATTCTGAGTAGCATATACTTGAGACAAATACCTAATGAAAACACCTATTCCTAAACCCGATTAGGAAGTTTGAGCGAACGCAAGTACACACTAACAGACTCAAGATCAACTAAGCTACGAACAATATCCTTGTCCAGGGACTCAATGTTGTAACCTTTAGGTACAAATCTACTACAAGGGAAAGCTATAGGAGGAGATGAAGATGATGAAGATGTTCCATCCAAGACATAACGGAAGAGATTCCAAAGAAGAATAACCATCACTATAGAAATGATCAACTGAAAGCAGCTCAAGATATCCCTTGGATAGGGACTCAGTAGCCTCAACTAGCTTAATAGGGTAACAAGAATTGGAGGATACAAACTGAGGATGACGTTGAAAATGAACACTAGATTCCAATGAGTTAAGAAGTTTTAAGAACTTATGGTCGACCAAAATGTCAGAACCCTGCATACGAACAAATGCAAAGAGAAACAAAATTATAATCGATATACTGAATAACGAGAGCAGACACCTCTCAGTTCACATTCTAAGCGTGAGTCTCCACGGTGGTCTCCACCTCAGGATTATAAGATGACTTAGGATTAGGAAAATCAAATGGAAGGCTGCAAAATAATCAACTTGACAACTTTGTAGCTCAGAAATAGAGGGCAAAGAGAGAAGACCAACGAGATATGTTAGCAGAGGATAAGGATGTCCACCATAAAAAATCATATGAATAATTCCATCATTTAGCGCAGTCTTCTTTTGCTTTAGTATGGCATCAGATTTAGCTATTTGAGGTAATTTATTCACATTCATAAAAGGATTCAGGTGCCACAGTTCCACTAAAGCTTTGCAATAACCAATGTTGCGAGCAGAATTAGAAACCTCTTCAAATAAATTGAAGAAGGACTCATTTTCAAGACAATGTCAGCGAGAACTTGGGGGTAGCTAGGTGAAGCAGGACTGTTAGTCCATATCTCCTCCAACTCAAAACGGAGCCTATTGGTTTCATCTTCAGTGGCTGCGCACGCTTCTCAGCAACTTCAAGGGAGACCTTCATATCCTTGAACTTCTTCTCCGTAGCCTTACATTTTTCCAAAAACTAAGGGTCTTCCTTGGAAAATTCAGTAAATCGCTCACTTACATGCTAAAGACTCTCACCAACCTTATAACATTTCCAAAAACTACACAAGCAAATGTGACAGTTAGACATCGCAATAAGGAAATCAAAAAAAATATCATTTTAAAGCCTCTAGCGAAAATACAATGACCCTTCATTGAAAGGGAGTTTAGAGAGAGTAGCATGAATATTTCACTCTATCTACAAGTTTCTTCATAGTGGAGGCTTAAAATGGGACTATCTAGTGCGACCCTTCATCCCAAGGGGCCCTAAGGAAGTTAACGAACCACCAGATTGCTCATTTCTCCTCCTTCCTCTAGAAGCATCAGTAGCATGATCAACAACTACCTCCTACCCTTTAGGGTCTCCACCCTTAGTAGACACTAATTGAGAATGTGTTTAAGTAATGTTCTCCTAAGAGGCATCATTACTGATGGCATCATTTGGCTTGAAGAGCGTAGTCACCATCTCTTCATTTTTTTCATCAGAAAGAAATGACCTGTCAACGATATGCCCATCTAGGTTCATATCTACAATACAGTATCTAACACAAGTTAGATGAACACACCAAAATAATGAAACTGTGTGGCCTACCCCCTCCGGAGTGTCGTTAAACAAGAGAGAATGACAGTTAGGGGTCAAAGATAGAATTTATATTTTGCTCCCATTCCTACTACTATACTACCAAGAATGGTAGATAGTGGAAAGTACCGAGGTCATCCACAGATATGTCAGGACTCTAGTAATCTACTAAACAAAACTGTGGTTCGGGTCGTCAATCTGACCACGTGTTAGGAATAAAGAGTGTTGTGAAAATAACCAGTGGGGGGATTTTCAACTATCAACTACAAGCATGCAATCAACAAAATAAACTATAATAACAAGCCCTCGGGGCATATTTGCATAACATGGTCAATGTTATTTTGATCATCGATTTCATCAAACATGAGAACTTAACCCTATTCTAGTGTTTGTGTCAAGTGGTGTGGACAATTGTCAAAACTTTCCCCTATCTGTCACATAAAGGTAGGCGTAGAAAATCTGCCATCAGTATCATCTCCGCGACGAGGGAAGTGCAACACCGGCTATGAAACATTGCATATTGGGAGGTCATCACCGTACCTCTCAAAGATGTAATTTATAAGCCCTAGTGCTTACT
>JAULKJ010000001.1:7258876-7270702 GCA_032355405.1 Rubia balearica
CTGTTGTTTATCTTGTCTCGCAACCTCTTCTTTCCGCTCGACCTTCCCATTTCTGGGGGCAAATATGCCGGAGCGTACTACCAAGTCGACCGGAAAAGGGTTGAAGGAGATAAACACATCAGTTGACAATGTTGACAATGTTCAACCGAGGTGTATGGTTTAATTTTTGATGTTTTACAATTTTCAATTGATGTTTTGTTAATTTTAATTGACGTTTATGAGTTTTAGTTTGATGTTTTAAAATTGATATTTAATTTGACAAATTAAGCTTTGTTGATGTTTTGTGTTTTTGGTTGATGTTTTTCTAGTAGTAGTTGATATTTATGATTTTCAGATTTTGGTGTAGTGGTTAGCACTATAGACTTAGAGGTTAGCTTCACGGGTTCAAATCCCATTAGGACATTTTTTTTTGAAGAATTTATATTCTTTGAAGTGTTTTTTTCTCATGTAGATGTTTTTTACTTTTCGGATGAGTTTTAGGTGTTAGGAGTTGATGTTTGTAGATATTTGTAGCTTTTGAGGTACTGTAGATTTCGGTTGATGTTTGTAACTTTTTTCTCTTATGTTGATGTTTTTCAATATTCGTGTGAAGTTTAATTGATATGCGTTGATGTTTTGTCTCTTTTTTGTGTTGACATGGATTGATATTTGCAGTTTTTTTCTTCTCATATTGATATTTTTTATTTTTCGGCTGAGCTTTTGGTAATAGGAATTGATGTTTTGTAGTGTTATTTTCTAATGCTGATGTTTTCATTTTTCGAATGAGGTTCAGGTATTATGAGTTGACGTTTGTAGATTTTTGGCGATATGGGTTGATATTTGTAGTTTTTAAAAAAAATTGTTGACATTTTATGGGTTTTTTAGTGAATAATTTATACTCTTGAGGCGCCGTAGTTTTTTTGTTGTTTTTTTTCTCACGTTGATGTTTTCATTTTCTGGATGAGTTTTAGTTGATATGAGCCGATTTTATTTTGTAGTTTTTTTAGTTGTAGTCAACGTTTTTTCAATTTTTTGTCGTTTTTTATTTGATTTTTAATATTTTGTTGTTTTATTTGTGTTTTAATATATTTTTTGCTCCAATTTTTTAGTTGATATTTTTTTATTTTTCGTTGATGTTCTGCTTTTGCTGATGTTTATAATTTTCAGTTCGATGATTATATTAATTTTTTGCATTTAAAAATTATTTTTATTTTTTGCAGATTGCAGATAACGGGAAAATGATGGAAAAAAATTGGACTAAAAAGCTCTTGGAAAAAATATTAGTGATAGATCTCTGTAAAGTTATTAGAAATAGGTCCCAGTAAAATTATTAGAGATATCTCCCTGGAGCTAGAATATAGCTAGAATTACATAAATGCCCCTGCCTAAAGTTTAGCCTGCCACACATGAGAATTATATATATTGAAAAATTTAATCAGTAACATATTAAGTATAATATTAGTATGTTATTTTTACCCAACTTGGATTTAATTTAGTCAAAATGACTTCAATATTCTCGGTTGACAGCACCATCCAAAAAACAAACAATTTCTATTATATGGTGATTGAGATAAATAAAGTATTGTCTTAAAACAAATGAGGACCGCATCAGGCACGTTATTCAACCTCTAATTTGTTCTGCACAAATAGAATATTTGGTAGCTGTGCATTTGTTTAGTTAAAAGTAATTGGTAAACTTGACATTCATTGCATCATTATGAAGCATCTTAGCTAAAATACACATATTCGCGCGATCACACAGGTTGAAGAATCTAATGTACAAAAGCTCTGATGATTATTAAGTCGATCGTATTAGCTCATCATTGCGTTCCTGTGATCTGCCGGATTCTTTTCAGCAAGATACACTTTTACAAGGGGGTTTGGCCTTAAGCCTTTAAACAGGTCTAACATGGGCATCGTCGTCATGGCTGTGACATGCAACTGATGCAGATTACTACTAACAAAGTACACCCTCCGTTCCACCTCAAATTTTATAGAATTTTTTTCACGATTATTAAGAAACATGTTTGACCGTTAATAAGTTCACGTTCACATATTTGCATTTAGTGTGACTACTGCGATTCTTCATGCATCTATTAGGAAGCAAACGGCGCAACACAATGCCTTGATCATTAAGCTTTCCACCATCTGAAATCACTAGGGCGACTAAACTTATGGAGAAAACATACTCATGTAGAAATATATGCAACCAACCATTCACTTTCTTCCTCCAAGTGAAATAGCGTACACGGCCTGAGTTCACCAAGTCTTAAGCAAAGTTTGGAAATATGGAAACGTAACAGATTAAATTCAGTTAGGCATTCATGAAAGGCCCACAAATTCAAACAACCAAATTATACAAGAATGTCTAAAGATAGAGACGTATCTCTGGTCTTCAAAGCTAGAGAACTGCCAAAGTTCTCAACATACTGGCAATCACATTTCAGTTACAAACATCGACCTTCTTATGCAAGAATGCAGTCGTCTAGAGACTGTTAGGAAGCTCAACACAGTGACCACCACACTGCAGTTACCCTTACTTTTCAAGTCAAAGTATGCTCAGCAGGATATGCTTTTACTAGTAACAGCAGAATTATCTATTCCAACATTACTAAAGTCAACTCTTCCTATGGATAACGACAGCTAAAGAAGCAATCTGAAAAACAATCTTGGTTGGAAAACCCCAATGTGTTTCAAAAGTTGCACGGTGAACAAGTATGTCAAAACATTGTGCAATAATGCAAACTCGAGTCCCCCTTTATCTATTTTCCCCTTTTACAAGTAAGAGATGCCTATATAGACAAACAACATAAGGTTTGAATGATTAGGCCATGATGGCTTGACCATTCCCTAAAGCCCCCACCCACAATGTGGGAGATTTCATGCAATCAGGCTGCACATCTTTTTGGCACTTTTTCTCACTTACATGTTACAGATGCATATGCTCACAGACTTTACTATTTTTCACACTGCTACTGCTTAATTGTCCCATAATTCATGCATTTTCCCCCCAAGTCCTCAATAGAGACAATATCAAAGAACCAGTGACAAGTATCAGTCCAATTCAATTATTTCAGAATTAATGATTTCAGGATGTAGAGGAGAGTAACAGAGTCAAGTATGGATATATTTCCACATAGATTAATAAGGTAGCATGCATCAACAGGAATCAGTAAAATTGTAATACATGAAAAAGTAGCTAGTTCTTGCCCATAAGTTCATCACTTCTAGGAAAAGGAAAACAAATGGAAAATTCTTTGCAAGAACTGGCTACTTTCATAGCCACCACACACTCAATCTTCAGCATTTAACTGTAACAAGGAGAAGAAAGATGGGGCTGCATTTAAGAGGGACATGACGACATCAAAATGTGAGTAAATCCATAAGAAAGCAAACAATATATGTTCCATATTCAGCAGAAGTAAAATAAGATATGGTAATTAGCCACACTAACGCATCAATGACACTGCACATATACTAAGTACCAAAAATATGGCTAGGAGCTTAAACCAAGTAATTTCAGCAAAAGCATCAGAATATAAGCATGTCATGGGGATTAACATATTGGTAACAACATGCTCGTAGCTTAGGAATAATTATTCATTCCTTAAGAAAGGAGATAATACCCCAATAGCGGGGTAAAAAAGTCTGCCTATAACAGAATATACAAGAAGCAGGTTCACATCTACAAGATACATAGCTGTAAAACATAATATTCATATTCCTATGCAGGAGATGTTCAATGCCGTCATAACTCCAATCCAAATTGGCTGTCCAGTGGCTTCATTGGTGTCTGAGAAATCTGGAGGGCATACCTATGGCTCAACGGTTGTGTCAACCATTATTCAATGTTGTCTTCAGCAACCTCTAAGAGAGCCAAATGAACAAATGCTGCTATGACAGATGATCTTAATGACTAGTATAATATTATTTATGCCCAGAGTGACATCATGGACATGATCCGTCACTAGAAGCAGAATGGATAATCTACACTCGCGATGAATGTATCTGGCAACTTTTTTCGACAAGCAGACCTGGAGAAGATGGACTGCAACCCTCGACATAATTACACTTTTAGGAGTACACAGAATGAAACCAAGACTAAGAGACCCCAGAATAGCCACTGATCCCCCCAACCATTAAAGCCAAACACAGTGACATCCTACCCTAGAACTTAACATCAAAACTCTCAGAGAACAGCCACAAATTGAGGATGTCCAGAAACAGCACAGCACAAACATAGCAAATTGGTAGATGGTAATTGAAATGTTATTCCAAGTAGAAGCATTTTTCACAAGACTGAAAACCCAAATTTAAAAATGATGCACAGGGAAAAGTGAGCAAGCAGTTACCCAAAACTCAATCATCCCCAGTTGGAAACAAGGTGAGAACTTTCCTCCCATTTGCAGTAGCAGCTCCAGAAGGCGCAGTAGCAGTGCCTGATTCGATATCCTCAATGTAAGAAGGCATAACAGCAGCAGTAGCATGAACAGGAGTTCCCATTTTCTGAACGTGCTGCTGAGATTGCCTGGCTAGCAATGGATGCTCGAATTGGGTATTGGGGGGCGATGTCCCATAATGCCGAAACTGCGGCTGCAGATGATGCACAGCAGCCAATTGATGATGATGCTGCATTGCAGAGACAGGCACAAAGGGCAGGAAATGGTCGGAACTGGGGCGACCCGGGTGCAGATAATGGGCAGGGACAGGGGTGGTAGCGAACAAATCAGGGTCACTCCCAGCTGCAGACATGGAAGCATTACCATTACTACCCCCGCCGCTTGACATCCCTTGCATTCTCTTCAAATAGAGCCTGTACTTCTGCAAATGGCTGGCGACGTTCTCCCGAGTCAGCCCATCAACACTCATCAACTGCATTATTGTCTTGGGAACGGCGTTCTTGATACCCAGGTGGGCCACTGCGTCCACGAATCTTTTGTGCAGCTGCGGGGTCCACACCAGGCGAGGACGTTTCAGGGTCCTCGCGGGCTCCTCCCCACCGGAGGCCGCCCCTCCGCCGCCAGTCCCGCCCAGCTCCGACGAGTCGAACTCTGCAGAGGAATTCGGCTGGGATGGCAGAGGAGGAGGAGGAGGAGGAGCCGCCGCCGCCGGCTGATTCGGATTCGGGGCGGCGGTGGGGCTCCGGATATCGAAAGCCATAGCTAGATCAGGAGTGATTAGGGTTTGGGACAGGGGCATGAGCTCCTCCGGGGAGGGCAGTTGCTCCTCCCATTTGGCGAACCAATTGGACTCATCGTCTCTCATTTTTTCCCTTTTTTTTACCAGTAGCACTACAGTATTTGTGATTTTGGAGAAATGATTGCACGAGTAGCGGTAGAACCACGGGATGAGCTAAGAAAGGCTGTACAAAGTGGAAAATAGGGATGACACAAATGGACGAGAAAGAGGATATGAATGAAGAAGAAGAGTTGAGAAAGATGTTTTTTTGAGGTATTTTAGGGGAGGGGCGTTCGATGTGGATCTTGTTTTCTTCTTTCACCATTTTATTATGCCTACTGTTGCTCATTATATTTTCTCTATTTTCCCGGATTTCTCATTATAGTCTGCTTTTTAACAATTCCAATTCCTTGAAATAGGAGTCTCCCACCCACGATGCACGCTACTTTTGATTCAAAATAATTGTTTGAATATAAAATATTTTAATTATGTTTTATAAATAATGTATGAAATGAAAATTAAATTATAATTTCAATTATTGTATATTAACCATAAGAATTATAAAGTAAAAGTAATGAATTGAGGTGGAATTTATTAAATATGAATGAATATGAAATTATTATTATTGTAACCATTGTAGAACCAATTTATAGTACGAAAATGAGTTAAAATATAATAGAAATAATGAAGTTGACTTTTGAAAGTTGTTAATGGTGGCGGAATAAGTTTAAAATTTTAAGAAAATCTAAGATGGACAAAAAATTTCCTAAATTTTTTCGTGTTGAATTTTATGCATTTCTTTATTCATTTCCATGTTTTATGGTTATATTTAATCATTTATTTGATAATTGTGTATCATTGTCACTTTCACTTTAGTTTGAAAAGATGATAAGTTGTTGTTACGTTAATAATGAAATAAGAATTATAATAATTTTGTTTAGATATATCAACAAAACATCCATAAAGATAATATACGAAAAGGTTGGGCATATATGAAAACTATAACGAAAATATAATCATAAGATAAAAAACCTCCATAGTAATACAAGTAAAGAATGTAAAATATTTAAATAATAGGTTCACTATTACGTAATGTATAATCTCCCAATTACCCAATAAATGAATAGAGATGAAAATAAATAACTAAATCAAAAGTTTGCTCCCCTAAATTGTTTAAGATAATATAAATAGAGAAATAACGGAATATGGATCATCCTCTATAGTGGATAAATTTGGAAGCCTATGTTATCCTCCTTGTCTTTGATTTTGATTGCTCTTCATCTTCATTGTGAAAGCTTAAAATCAAATTAAATTGCACGTCTTTATTTCTTCCTCTTGATTTTTTGACTATGTAACAATAAAGACAGAAACTATTAGCTTAAGAAATAATTTTTTATTAAGATATTGGTTCAAGAATTTACCTTTAGAATCTTTCTGTGTATCATAAACATCATTTATTGGAACTATATCTTCTAATTCCGGAATGTTGTCTTCTTCTTCAGTTTCGCCCTTGTCTCCGAAAGATATAATGGAGTATTTTGGTATATTTTCACCTTCCCTCATAGCAACTTTGACTTGAACTATGTGATCAGTACTTGCAATTTCATTATTGCGTTTCTCAATGTAATCCTATTATAAAATGAAAGTAGAACCATAGTACTGCTTTATAGTATACGATTTTACCTCCACACCATAAATCTGAACTGGAACAGTTTTATCAAGGTCTTCATAATCACTTTGTACATATATGCCTGCAACCTGAGAAACACTGTGAAGATTATACCTTCTTTGATCTAGATTTGGATTTGCACTAAGGACTATTCTTTTGGTTTCAAAATCTGGAATCATTTTCAGCTGCTTGAAGAATTAACAATAGAGATTTTCTCTAAGAATTTCCATTAACAGTTTCATAGCCTCCTTTTTCAAATTTGTCCCATGTTTTAATTCGTTCACATAGTTCTTCATGATCAGTGTTAAAGAAATAATGCTGAACTCCTGATAGTTTATGTTTTCCCATGTTATTCAAAGGATTCAGAAAATGGTGTATTTGACCATGCACTTTGAAGGTACACACACCATCATAATTTGCAGTCAAATTCGGGTCATAATTTTCACTAAAACTTGTAATTATTCCTAAAATGTCTGCACTGTGGTGTTTCTCCAACTAATAGTGATCGTAGCTTCTCAAGTATTGGAATGAATTCAAAAAAAAATTCACCTCCACCATAACAAAACCAGTTGATTCTCCTTTGAATAGTTTAGCTTTACAATGCCTACAATCATCAATAGTAGGTAAGACTCTAGCATAATTCGGAGCATTGTCCAACAGTCCAACATGTTTTTTTCTTGCACTTGACCTACATATTTTTCGTTTCAAATCACATAACAATTTATAATCAAGTTGGTATAAAAAGGGGAACCAATAAAAATATCATATGAACTAAAATATTACTTCTAAATGGTTAAATATTTATTGAAACGTACCGATTGAACTGTGGGAAATTGAATCCAATTGTGAGACTTTCACATCTGCTCCTTAAGCCACTGAAATTTTTCTCGACGCATTATATTTCACGCATTACTCCAGAATCATGCTTTACATACAATAGCTATAGGGAAACTGCAATTGTCTGAGCATACTTGTCAGAGCAGTAGTTCTTAATCCCTCTTCTCCTCCCTGTCCTTCTTCTTCAATTCAATTGGTTTCATATTCTTCACAGCAATTTGTTTCCTCCACAAAGTCAATATGGAGTCGACTTTGTGGCATGCAAACATCACCCATATCCTGTCCATTTTGAGCATGTTGTGCTTGTTTTATCAGATGGCTATGGTTTCACTAATGGTCATCTTCGTTTCTTTGCTCTTTGCGCAATCCAAGGGCAATTTACGTCGATCCAACGACATCAGAGAGCTTTCATTTACGTCAAAGGTGAAGCACCAGAATGGCAAAATTGCTGCCGCGATAGTACTCTGAAACCTTATTTTCTTTCCCCTCCCAATTTGGCTATGTTCCACTACTCTCAATCCTGATGTTTGTTTTCTCAAATATGATGGAAACGATGGAAACTTAAGCTGCTCTTATGCTCCTTTTTATCTATAATCGATGCTGACAGGAACGCCGATCGAAGTGTACAAGCTTGCCAAGGACAACCTCAAAGGTCAGTTTGAAGCATGATGAATGTGTGTGTTTTTCCCCTTTCTTCTTCATGTATATTAATTTGATTCAAAGGTTAGTTTTGAAGCATTATGATTATGTGTGTTTTTCCCCTTTCTTCTTCTAGTGTATTAATTTGATTGTCCTATTTTACAGTTAGTTCATCTGCATAATTGCTTTTTTCCCATCACTATGAGAAGTGGTTAATCGAGAAAATTTGGGTTTGTCAACGAGAAGATGTGGTTGTGGAAGAGGAGGAGGAGGTGAATGAAGACGTGGTTGCTATTTTGAAGGATGTCGAAGACGGCGGTGGGGTTGAAAGCATAAATTTAGCTGGGAAAGAGCTGAGGTTTCTCCCTGAGGCGTATGGAAAAATTAAGTCTTTGCTAATGCTTGATTTGTCCAACAATCAGCTTCAGGTACTTGAGAATTTGAGCATTTGAAAAAGGGTTATGATTTTATGTCTTGATTATTAATATCGTTAGTTCTTGTGTTTAAAATGAGAATGTATTGGATTTTTATTACTCTATTAGTTATAATGAAGTTAGTCATTTACTCTTATGATTGCTACTTTGCTAGATATAGATTGATTTGCCAGAAACTTATCCAATACGTAGTTTCTTTCTTTGATTGAGGCATTACATACTTTATCAAGGGACACTCTTAAGATGCATTTTATGTGTTTGCGCGTTGACATCTTGTTTGGATGAGGGTTTATTTCGTTTTGACATTATGAAATAACTCTTTTGCCATTGCATATAACACAGATGTAGAGTCTATGGCTCAGCCGCTCAGTAGTCTATGAGCTTTGCCAATTTTTTTCTCTCTTTTGCTATTTGAAATGTCAAACATTCAAACCTATTGTACCACATAAAAATTATGAAAGGTATAGCTTTCCTTTAGAACCTTTCCTCACTGTTGTTTGATGGTTTGTGGCATCAAATTTTTATCGGTTGAGGCTGTTTAGACATGCAAGCTGGCTCTGAGTTTGCAATGTTTGATGGATAACCATTTTAACTTAAGATTTTCTACTTGAAGTTTTAGATATTAAAAGTAGCCCCTTTCTGCGCTATAGTGACCACTGAATCCAGAAATATATTATAGAACTTTCATTACATTCTTAACAGAAGTAAGTAATTAAAAGCTCTCTTCACAATTCTACCTTAGCTTTATGAATTCTGATTCACTGTACTCAAACTTATAAAGAATTAACCTTCAGTTAGCTTCATCCGAAGGGCACTATATTTGGTCTATTTCTCAACCAACAATATTCATTTGAGATAACAATCTTAGATTTGGTTGAACTGGTGGTGACCTTTTTGTTATAAATATGTATATATCCTAATTATCTTTATTCTTTTGTTTTATGATGAATATTATTGCTTTCATGGTTTCAATTCCCAACTTCTGTTTACACCATCATGGTGGTGATTGCATCCACTTCCAAATAGTCGACCGCAGCATTTTCTAGGAGATGGTTAAAGTTATCAAGAAAAGGGCAAGTTTTCTTCATCTTTGGTGTTTGTTTGGGATGTTTACAGTACTGTGTTATTATATGCAAACATATTTACCCCTGAAGCTTATCGTAATGTGTGAAATTTGAAGAAATTTTCCATCCCGCAGTTGAGGAAAGAGGGTGACGTGTCAGACAGTCATGAATTTTGAAGCTGGAGTATCGGGTTGCGACCATGTGCTGGTCCCCTGAGAAATGTGGCATTAGGCACTCAAATGGTAAGCGCTTAATTTTTTATTTATTTGCATGGTTGACTCTGGTATTAAATATTTTTAATTGTAGTTGTTGAACCCTCTTTTAGATATTCACCATTGTGCTTGGTAAATGTAAATTACATTGACGTGGTGTAACTATTTCATGCATGCCTTTCGTATCAAATTTCCTTTTTATGCTTTCACTTTGTATATTCAACTGTTTGGGTAAAGATTCTGATAAATATTGTATCAATTTTTTGTCCTTCCTTTGATATAGCCTTCTTCTTCGACTACTTCTGCTTCTAATTACTTAACTACCTTATAATATTTCCCCTCTTTCCCGTGTTTCTTGAAGTGCCATTACCATTCGTTGTCCTATAATTCATCCCCAAAAGGGATTTGTCTAAGAACACGACTTCCTGGGAACAAATAAGTTAGTGACATTGCTGCTTTGTTGAGCTGATTGATTGGTGTTAAGGATGGAAATTGTTCGTAGAAAGTAGGATAAAAATTATGTTGTGACAATTATAGCTCATATTAGGCCACTTATTAGAGATGAGAGACTTCAGGGCTGTAAAGATTGTGTGTATGTGGTCCCTGGAAAGCCTCGGGTACACTCATATTAATAATGAAATAGATGGATGTTATTGAGTTGTGAAATTTTAAGAAATTTTCCTTTGTTAGATTGGGTTGTTTATGGAAATTTTCCTTAATTGTGAAATTTAAAATTGGGTTTGATGATGCTCCAGGTACAAATCAGTAAGCATCCATTAACTCTCAATCAAGTTCATGGGAACTCAAGATCTTTTTCACATCTCAGGTTTGAACAGTGTGAGGCTCCTCATGTTGATGGTTTTTTCCAAGAATAGTGAGTGGTTTATCTACTATTATAAACATATATAGATGTGGTGCTCTGCATCCTGTAATGGAAGGAAGTCTAGGGAGGCAATTCAGGTTAGGGTCGAGTTTCTATAGGCTGGGATCTCTCGCTACATATTAACTCCAATTAGAAAAGAAAGCAATAGACCTGCTTCTTTTCCATCAATAGTGGTAAGCGCTGATTGTACTACTATGATTGTTGTATTATTGAATAAAGGAATGATGAATATGCTTTTGCAGAAGCTTTCCTTGGACCCTTCGACCTTCAAGATGCAGAGTCAACCAAGAAGGATTATTTACTTTTGTTATCAGTCGAGGGTATTTATATCATTTTGATTCCCTTTGTTTACCTAAAGGACGTTGTATCAATGACTTGTGTTTTTCTCTTGTTTTTCAATCAACCTAATTTCTCAGCCAGGATTCCATTGAGACGTTGAATTTGCCTCCAATTTCTGCCAACGACATTAAATTTTCCTCCAGGGTCCCATCGACGCCGTTGAACAACTTTCGTACATTGATGTTTTGTCACGTAAACCATCAGAAGGCCCTATGAACATCCCCGCCAAGGAGGACTTGGTAAACCAGCAGGCCAAAGTTGCTGAAGAAGTTGCGTCAGGTGTCAACTACATTATTTTTATCATAAATAATTGATGTCCCTAAAAATCAATTCTGTAAGACTGCCTTGTTGTTAAACAACCATTAAAAACTTGTCGTGGCCATTTATTTTATTTTATAGTTTAGATTGTATAGATTTGACACGTGTGCAAAAATAACTTGTTTGTAGTGTTCGTCCATCCAAATTAGAAATTAATGATTTAAATAAAAAATCATCGTGCATGTGGAAAAATGCAAATAAGGATACTCACCTATATCGAATAGGACAAGTCTGTGAAGTTCTATTGTGTTTAAAGAAAATAGGAATCACAATA
>JAULKJ010000001.1:7277211-7291107 GCA_032355405.1 Rubia balearica
ATGCCAAGGAATTGGTATGGTATTGGTTTTTAAAAGTAATATACCGACATTGTTGGTATTGTACGTGGTATTAGTAAAAAATGATGGTAACCATACCAAATCCACCTCTAGTCCTAAATTTTCAGCTTTTGATTTGAAGGCATTTTCATCTTTTTAAGTCTGGTCAACGTCGACCTTGTCAAGGTCAATGCCAGAAATTATGTCTGGGGATTATATTGACACTTTCATTAAATAGTTAGGCTTATTTTTTTAACTTTTAAATAACTGAGCGTTATATTAACACTTTCGCAATTATATAGGGTTATAAAGGTATATTGCTCTAGTTTGTAGCCATTGTGTGACTTTTTTTTTATATATATTTAGATATGGCCTCAATCTCAAAAAAATTGAGTCGGTGGTAGTATATTAACGTTTCAAATGAGATTCTGATTATGTAACAGAGCAATTATAAAATAAATGATAACTTGGAGGTAAAATCTTGGGAAAGATCGTCATCTCATGGAAACACAGGGTTTAATAAAAGGTAAAAGATTTTAGTTGTAATATTAAAAATTTATTATGCAACGTGTAATAGTTATAAAGTTTTTCAAGAGATGGACTCTAAAATGGAGGGTGATTAAAAACAAGAATGTACCACGTGCAGTCAAACAATTTCTGGCGTCTTTGGTTTCAGAAAGTTCCCAGAAGCACTTTAGTAACAGAACACTTAGTGGCTAATATGTCCAATTGTAGGCACCAATAATGTAATAACGTTTTTAATTACTAATCTATTTTAATCTTATTATAAAAAAAACAGATTGACTGACACTTTTTATGTAGATACAAATAAATTAATGTATAAGAGCATGTATAGTGGGGATCAGAATAAGTTCAATTACAAATTAATCCCAAACCAAGACCAAAAATCCCCCACAATGGGAGCTCTGAGAGGGCTACATTGATGCAGGCTGCTGTTCCGGCTCTAGCAATTGAGCCTTTGCCTAGCACAGCAGCCAAGGCATCCCATGTGCGCATGGGGCCTGGCCGGCTGCTGCGCCATTTTTTTTTTCAAGAGTGGGGTGCTGCGTGGCACCCTATGATTAGGCCACGTGTCACCTTCATCCCCATTTTAATAGCTGATTAGGATACATGGCCCAATCTGGTGGTGTCATGTGTCCCAACCAAAATTTTTTAATAAAAATAATCAGTTTTTTAATTTCTGAAATATGTATTGGGCTATTTAAAAATCCAAAAAATGAAAAAATCACAAAAAAAACTAATTTTTATTTTTAAAATCTAAATTAAACTTTGGATATTTTTAAAAATAAAAATTACATTCTTTTAAAAAAATATGGTTCTTTTTAATTATGGTTCCTAAAATAAAATTTTAAAATTGAAATTAATTTTCAAAATGAAATTTGAAAAAACAAAATTCAATTAAAAAATTATAGGAGTATTATTAAATTTCACATTACAATTTATTTTTTTAGGCTAATTTATTTGAATTAATTATTAAAGGTAAAAATAATAAGTATGATAAAGGAATCTAGTGGGGTCCATGAAGTGGTCTCAACCATTGTGAAGAAAAAATAGGGTGATTTAGCTGTGGGATCAATTACTAAGGTGAAAGAGAGAAATTAATTATTTAATGAATCAAAATTGCAGGAGCGAGCTCGGAGCGGACTTACTATTGTACATAGTCTAAACAAGGAATTTATGCCGATACAAATAAATTAATACAACTGCCCTAATCCAGGCTCATAAGAGCATGTATAGTGGAAGTTTGAGAGTGGGTTGAATTAAAAATGTGAACATAATAGAGACAATAATTCCCAAAGTGGGGACTGAAATGGAGCTGAATTATAAACCCGTGGGCCCGGGTTAAAATGTGGGAACCGTCCCAATTTGTTTTTAGCACATGGCCAAAGCCGACAAGCTTTTGGCAGACCTACTATTCATGTAAATTTTCTCCTTCCTTTGGCCATTTTCGCCTACTATTATTTGGCCATTTCCGCGTAATGTTCCTTTGTCCATTTCCACCAACTATTCCTTTAATTTTTTATTCTTTTTTATTTTATTTTTAAATTTCTGATTATTCTTTACTTAATTCTAATTTTAACAAAAATGAAATTAAAGTTTAAAAACGAAAATAAATTTTAAAATTAAAATATATTATTAAATTTCACATTTTAATTTATTTTTAATTATCAAATTTATTTAAATTAAATACTACAAATAAAATTAATAAATAGGATAGGGAAAATTAAGTGGTATTCATAAATAATAAAGAGAGTAAAATAGTATTATTAATTTTCACATTTAAATTTATTTTGTTAGGTAAATTTATTTGAATTAATTATTAAAAGTAGAATTAATGAGTAGGATAGAGAGAATCAAGTGGGGTCAATGGAGTGGTTTGAGAGTGGTTTCCACCATCGTGGAGAAAAAAATGGAGTGTTTTAATTGTAGTTTGAATCGGTGAGGTGAATGAGAGAGGTTGATTATTTAATTAATTGAAACCACAAAAGTGGGCTGAAAGTGGTTTTGCCACTGCACATGGTCTAACTAAAAATATTCAAAGTGTAGCGTGCATAGCTACACATTTTTTATTCAGAAAGGGACGAACGCGGACGCCAGACTGATTTGCTTTCCAGGCTCACTCACTGAGCTCCAAATCATCCAAGTCGATCACAACCTAACGCAAAAATCAGGTGCTTATCTATCCATCCGTAAAATGGATACCTTTCTCATACTTTCTTTTCTCATATCACATGTTTCCCGTTGATGATTTATATGTACGATACTGCAATTTTCTCGCCCAACTTTTTTTTTCTTTCCATTTTCTCCCAATTTTCATCGCAAGGAGAATATTTATTCCAAGCCTGGTGATTTAATTGATCGGCTGATTAAGCTAGAAATTTGTACCCTCTGTATTATTTATCCTATCCATAAAATCCATATTCTGATTTCTGTGCAATTTGTGTTTTATCATCATATTTGGATGAATCTGCTGATTGTGTGTTACTTATGATATAGTTGTAGAGAGGGAAAGGAACAGTAGCGTTCATTGAGTAATGGGTTCTCCGAGTCCTCAGGCTGCTCTGCATAATGTGTTCGTCTACGGCAGCCTCTTATCTGAGGATGTTGTCCGCGTCCTCTTGCATCGCATACCTTGCACATCTCTGGCCAGACTCCATGGCTTGTCAGTTCCATCCCAGTTCCTCATACTAGACACTTCCATAGTTTCCATGCATCTGTTGTATTTGCTCATTTGTGCATTTTTTCGTGATTTAATTGTTCATTATAATTTATGTTACACTGTTACCCGCTTTTGTGTTGGTATCTCTCATAACATTACCTAACTACCGTAATGTGTCAGGTTAGAGGAATTAGTTTTTTCTGAATGGTAAAATAGTCTTTTGTTTTATTCTGTATCTCATTTTTAAGGAGAATGAACGTTAAAAGGGAGACTTAGATGGATTTGTGAGGGTAATCTTGGAAGTTGTGTCTATATGGACATCATTGTGATTTTGCCACATATGCTCATTTGCTGTTGATTAACAGGAATAGTAAGTAAAACCAAAGTATTAGCAAAAAACGAACACAGTATTCTAGAAAATCAAAAGTAATTTTTTTATTCCACGTGGTTCCTAGTTTTTAGCATGTATAACCTTACCATTCAATCTTTTCAATTAGTGCCATTTAAAAAATCCCCGCAATCTAAAAAATTCAACCACCATTTACTTTGAACTAGTGTGACATTTTTTTAAAACATGTGTAATTTGGGCATGTTCTTTACATTAATGAACAAGCCTTCTGACAATAATTAAGTAAATTATTCATTTATGTTTGATTGGGTGTTGTAATCTATAAGCTTTTGGCTTTAGAAAATAGGTTTTTGAGTTTAGTGGAGATAGATTGTTGCATTTATAGAGAAACTCTTCACTATATACAATATGAAGTTGGACTATGAGACTTTGTGGATCACATGAATTTATTTTCATCCCAGTCACAGCTTGAAAGCCTTCAATTCAAGCTCGTGAAATGGGATCATTTTCCATAATATATAAGCAACCTATGAAAGCGAGAACCTTGATTGTGATTAAGCATACGTAGTCTGAAAATATTGTCTTAATTGCCTGAATGTATATGTGCTGACAACTTGTCATACAGCTGTCCTGGGTTAAAATAGATGAGAATAATCTTCTTTTGCTGGTCATCTAATTTATCATGTTTCAGTGGTTTCTCTGGTGTCTAACACTATAAATTAGAATTGGATGTTTCCTGCAGCCATCGTTTTAGCATCAAACGAAGAGTTTACCCTGCAATCCTACCGGTAGAGAATAAATAAGTAATTGGAAAGGTTGGCTCGTTTTCTCCAACTTCCTCTCATAATGTGTCCTGTATGTATCACAAACAAGGGAAGATTCCATCCCATCCCCCACAGCTTGATCTTAGCACTCTGCTCACTAGTTTCTCTCTTTCTGTACCAAAAATTTGATATAGAAGAAGATTTAGTGCTCAAACTAATATTGCTCAAGTGTTCTGGTTATTGTACGTCATCTTAAAGTTCGAACCACTTCACAAATATAATTACTTTCACTGACCTTATCAGTTATAACAAGTTTCTTGGGAAAAGTGATGAGATGTACAGGTGGCATGTTATGATTTTCATAGTATTAGAATGTACTGTCTCCATTCCACACATACAATCCTGTTTCTAGACAGGAACCATATACTACGAAACAGATTAATGTGTTGAGATTTGATCATTTCAGTGCCTTTTCTACATGGATTTAGAAAATGGCTCTCATGTTTCTATCCCTTAAACTTTATGTTGTCTTAACTTCTGCTGGCAGGTTTTACGAGACATGACTCATTCCGAGTTACAGATTTTAGACTATTTTGAGGATGATGAGTATGAAAGGAAAAAAGTCAATGTTGACTTGATGGTATGGCCTATCTTATATAAATATTAGTTTTATAAATTAATGTGTTTTGTACTATCGATTCATTAACTTATTCAGTATTCCATTCTATCTTGTTCACTTATAGAATATGACATAACTTGATGTGTGTAGAGTATGTCTTATTCTTTCTGAAACTGGGAGCTCCTGATGTGTGTGGATGCTTCTTAAGTTGTAGAATTAGAGTTTCATGCGTGGAAATAACCCTCCATAAAAATTTTAGTCCAAGTTAACAACTGTATGATCTGCAGATTCACAGTCTGTCTTGTATAAGAAAATAACGTGTGAATAAGCTTGAAACAGTACTGATTTTTGTTGTAATACTGAAAGATGCAAGACCCTGTTGTCATCAAAGCTCAAACCATGGCTATTTTTGCTGTCCTTCACACTAAGATTGACAGGAGTTACAAGACTACAAGCAGGTGTGTTAATATTTGTGTTCAAGAATCAAATATTAGTGTATACTTCCATGGTTCTTTGTATAGATACACTAATAGAAGTAGGGATATGAGAATAGGTGAGGAGATAAATGTAGAAGAAAACTGGAAAAAAAATAGGGAGTTCATTCCTCTGAGATGCATTGAAGATTTCTACAATTTCATGGGGCACATGGACTTGTAGATGGAGACTGAGTGAACAAAAAGGAGAGCTCGGAAACTACGATCTAGCGACATGGGTAAGTTTACAAATGAATCTGAAGCCAAAAGGAAAAATGTAATATAATTAGTGTATGCAATTGAAATTATATTATGAACTTCAGCCACCTAAATCATGAGTTTATAGAAAATATTCTTACCATTACTTAAAAACAGAAAAATAAAATTCCTTTGGTACTTAATTATTGTAAAAAAAAAACCTAGATCAGTAAGATCCCATATCTTATTTTACAAGTACTTCGTAAATTCCAGTTTATGTGAATATATTTATGCCTTAACCTGAAAGCTAACACCAAAATCACTTGTGCAAGAAGCTAAAGTCATTATCTGTATGAAGATAGAAGGACGAGTGGCAGGTGACAAATGACGATGTGATAATGAAAAAAAGACTTATTCATAATGGAAAGAAGATCATAAGATTGAATGTTTAATAACTTCATGAGAAAATAGTTGATAAAAGTTCATGGTATTGTGTGAAGAAATGGAATGCCAAGGAAGTGATCACAAAGCCTTTCGTAACTGTTAGGAATCACTTCACTTGTGAAGGATGCTAAAATGTATGGTGAGTCTTAAGGTAAGATGAAATGGAAATACATACTCCTCTGATTCCCTATCTTTGGTATAAAAATGCATGCTCTAGAGTTTGCTTCCCTGGTTCCCTTCAGAATCTAGTGCAGATTTATAGATAAATGACAAATTTTAGAGAAAAGCTCAACCAAGTAAATTTTTGCAGGATAGCTCTGAAAAAATGCAAGTCTACACATATGTTTGGAGCAACAAATCAGACCCAAATTTGTTTGGAGAATGGGATTTTGAGGTAGTGTCAGGTTTCTTTCCTTGCATCTGTTTTTGTGCTATGGACATATTTTGCTGTTTACTGAACCAGCAAGTCACGACAGTTGACCTTGACACATCTTACTGGTAACAAAATCATGGATCCCCGTCCTCATATGGGAAATTCTATAGACAGTTTTTCCCTATGACATAATTGTCTATATGCTTCACATTTTTTACTGAATGGAGCTTTAAATGGCCCAAATGTGTATTCCCTTATTGTGTTTTCGAGATTAGTTTCAGGTTTCTAGTAACTTGAGTAGGTGCTGGGATTGCAAGATTGGGAACATCGTCTGAATAAAGTTGCACACATTTTCATTGTGACGTGGTTGGAACACAATTGTTTAGTTACTCTGCTGAAGTTTATTTGAAAGTTAATAATAGCTATAATTAGGTATAATGTCTGTTTTGGCATTTGTGAATCAAAAACTGCGGAGTAAATCGTACTTTTATCATGTATGATCATTTTAAATTGATCATAACCAATTGACTCAATTTAACTGAGTTAGAAAAATTATTAGTTTTCATATAAAGGCCATACTCCCTTGAGAAGCCTGTCACAGTCGCTGTTTGTGACATTTTGCTGAAGACTGTCAAATTATTTTGAGGATTTGTGTGTCGTGAAAATTGAACTAGAATCTTAGTGTTATATACCTCCAGATAGGTGGATTGAGGTAGTAAATTAACCAGAGTTGAACCCAAATAATGTAATTGAAAAATAAAAACACTAAGGATACCCTTGTAAGCTGTTGATTTGGAATTGATAACCGTCAGTTAGAAAACGAAAAAAATAATAATTGTGAAAAGCGTATTATGAGTCAAAAGGTAATAGATGGAATAATGAACCCTGATGGTGGGAATGTAAAAAGGGAAAGGTAGGCAATGAAATGTTTTGTTATTTTGTTTTGAATTCATTCGGTCAACAGAGTTCTGTTGCAGTTTTGCTTAGCTCTGTGTAGCTGGTGCCTGGAATTGTGAGACTAAAATTTCCCTTTGGTTTGTCCTACTGAGAGTTTCATTCTTCGGCAACCTACTAACTGCATTTTATTGCTAATTTTTGCATCGAATAGCTTATCAGTGCGCATATTTCATGTTTCTGAGATGCCCTTGAGAAATTGCCCAGCTGCCTTCATGTTTTGGCATATATTTGTACTTCAGGAATGGAAACGGCTGCATAAGGAAGATTTCACAAAGATCTCAATGACCTTTATGGAAGAACTTGAGCTACCAGAATCAAAGCCTAGAGTGCAAACACTTATGAATCCTTTTATCAGCAGAAAGATGAGGGCAGTTCCACAGCTTGGTTCTTACTGACAGGCGCATATATGGAGACATAATTTATATTTGCTGCCAAGTGTACATCCTCAGCACTTGCTTGAGTAGAGTGTCGAGCCAACCTTCAATCTCGTATACTTTGGCCTCTTCTTTTTGTTAATCTATTGGAATAAAATGCTGCCGGGCTCCATCATATGATGACTAAACAAAGAGAGGAAAGGAATTTCTTTAGAACTTTTGGTCTCAAATAAAGGCTTTTATGTTTAGAGAAAATCTCTCGTTAGATATAACGGTTAGACTAATCATAAAAGATCTCGTTTCAATAATTTTTAACGCTGGATTATAATTATTTTTATTTTGAAATATATTTTAATAGATTTTTAGAATTGTAGGAACTTGTTGCAATAAATAGAAACAAACATCAAATCATTTCATTAATTACATTAATTATAAAATGATTTGTTTAATGATTAGAAGGTCTAAAATAAGCGTTTTTATTTACGCTGCATGTTTTTATATATACTTTACGTGTATCAATCAATTAGCGAAAATGATGGTAGCGAAATAGAGATTAGAACTTTATTTTATGCAGTATGTTACAATGTTGTAAATGGAAGGATTTAGGTAGGATTGAATTGTAAACTGGCAAAGAAACAAGAATAGAAGGACAGAAATGAAAAGAGAAGGATTAGATTTAGAAAGTTGGAAGAAAATAGAGGATGAACTCTTCAAAAGAGTGTACAAATTTCATATAAAAAACTAGCTAAATCTCGCAACTGAATATCCAAAACTATATATGCTAATCCCTCCTCAATGCAGTGGTCAAAAATCAGTTATAACTAACTCTAAAACCTCCTCTTTTGTGCTTGATTATTCTCGGTTGTAACTGCTGCAATTTGCCAAAGAAATCAGTTAGACGAGCTAACTGTTTGAGCTGTAACTTTCTATAATAGCCAAAAAATTTACTAAAATATCCCTTTTGCTATGACATTCCCTCTCCCTTAGAGTTTAGCTTGTCCTCAAATTACCAGCTACCAAAACAAAAGAAGATTTCGAGCTAAAACTTGAAAGTTGGAACCTGAGTCTGAATCACTAACGTGTCTTCCCATGAAGCTTCTTCTGGTGGTAAGTTGGACCACTCAATCAACCATTGCACCCTTTGATCATTTTGAGTTTGGAGCAACCTGCGTTGCAAGATTTTCTTGGGAAGCAGTGGTAATAATTCATCCAAATCCTCAGGAGGCAGAACTATTGTACTGGTTGGAGGACTGGCAACATGTTGCTTCATTAATGACACATGAAATACCAGATGTATCTTCACTGTGTTTGTATGCAACTGCTCCAACCTTTGTAGTATTTTGAAAGGATCAAAGAATTTAGGGGGCTAGCTTCATATTTACCTATCCACTGAGTGTCTTCAGTTTATACTTTTGGATCCTCAAATAAACATAATCTCCCACTGCAAACTCCCTTTCAGCTCTCTTCTGATCTGCAAAATTTTCATCCTTCCTTGTGCCTTGTGTAAATGCTGCTGAAATAGAGTACTAACATCATCCTTTTGTTGCATCATATCCCGAGCAACAGGAAATAAAGAATTTGACAATACTCCAAATGTTAATGCTAATGGTTTAACACCAAATAAGGCCTCATATGGTGTCATCCCAATGCTAGAATTAAATGTGGTATTATACCATCTCTCTGCTGGTCCTAACCAAGTACTCCCAAGAATCAGGCTTATCTCCAAAAAAACATCTCAAAAAGGTATCTAAAACCTGATTGCCTCTCTCAGTTTGTCCATCACTCTGTGGATGGTAAGCAAACCTGAAGTTTAATGAAACTCCCAGCTTAGTGAATAATTCTTGCCAAAAGGAACTGAGAAATATCTTGTCTCGCTCACTGACTATAGATTCAGGTAAACCATGATGCTTATAGATCTCTGAAAAGAATAGATCAACTACAGTTTGAGAAGAGAATGTATGTACTAGAGCCATAAAATGGTTGTACTTTGTCAATCTATCAACAACTACTAAAATAGTGTCTAAATTTCTGGATTGTGGCAGTTTTTCCACAAAATCCATTGTAATATGCTTCAGTAAACCTGGTGGATGATAGTGCTCATTTTTGTTTTTATAGAAAAATCTCAAAATGCTGGATAAATTGTATGATATCTTGTCTAATCCCTGGCCATGTGAACATTGCTCTCTCTCTCTCTCTCTCTCTCTCCTAATGGTGGCATATTGGAAAGAATGACCTCCTATTGTAGAAGCATGCACAGAAGATAAGATGTCTTTTCTGACATTCCCATTAGTCCCCACATAAATCTTCTTTCCCTTCTTTAAAATGCCTTGTATTTACTGATATTCTAATGTCATATCAGCATTAAGTACATCTTTGTAGTCAATTCCTATCTCACCTCATCCTTCTGGTAGCTTCTTTCTAATTGTGCAATCCTAGATGGTTGTAGTGTGCTAATGGTACTGGCCATCCTTGCATCAAACACATGCTAATGATTGATAACCTGATCCCCTTCAGTTTGGCCTTCCAAAACATTCTCAGAACCTTCTTTATATCATTTTCCTGATTAGTTTGCATTCATGAGATGACTGATAATCTAAACAATGTACCTGTAGCTTTATTTTCCACTCCTCTTCTGTATTGAATCTCAAAATTGTATCCTAATAGCTTTGTGGTCAATTTATGCTGTAGAGCATGGTGTAATTTTTTATCTAACAAATGCTTTAAATCCTAATGATCAATTTTGATAACAAAATGGCTTCTAACCAAGTAGTTTCTCCACTTTTCTACACCCATCACAATTGCTAAAAGCTCTTTTTCATAAGTAGAGAGCCCCTTATTTTTCTGACACAGTGCTTTGCTGAGAAATGCATTTGGCTGATTATTCTGGAGTAGTACATCTCATATCCCTTGATCACTGGCATCAATTTCAATGGTGAAGGTTTTATCAAACTCTAGCATTCTCAACATAGGTGCTGAGGTGATGGTATTCTTTAGCTTGTTAACAGTTTCTGTGGCTAGAGGGTTCCATTGGAATGAGTTCTTCTTAAAAAAATCATGTAATTTCCTGCAGATAACTCCAAAAGAGGATATGAACCTTCTGTATCATCCTGCTAATCCCAAAAACCCTCTGAGTTCTTTGATAGTTTTAGGCATTGGCCAGTCTAGAATACATTTCACTTTACTCTGATCCATTCTAACTCCCCCAGCTGTGATAATATGACCCAAATATTCAACCCGTGATTCAGCAAAAACACATTTTGATCTCTTTGCATATAACTGATGTTGTTGCATGATGCTCAAAACAGTCTCCAAGTGTTTCAAGTGATCTGCCAATGTTTTACTATAAACCAAAATGGTCATAAAAAAATCTACAAGCACTGATTTTCTCAACTAATTCTTGAAAACTTTATTCATGCATGACTGAAAAGTGGCAGGTGCATTGGTTAATCCAATTGGCATCACCAAGAATTCAAAATGGCCATGGTGTGTTGAAAAGCCTGTTTTATGTATATCACTTTCATTAACTTTGATATGATGATAACCAGATCTCAAATCTAACTTGGAAAAATTTTTAGAATCATGTAGTTCATCTAAAAGGTCATCAATAATTGGCATAGGAAACTTATCCTTCACTATGATATCATTAAGTTTCCTATAGTCTGTACAAAGCCTCCATGAATTATCTTTTTTCTTCACAAGCAGCACTGGTGAGGAAAATTGACTGTTGCTGTGCCTAACCACCTTATTTTCCAGCAATTCATCAACCTGTTTCTCAATTTCCCCCTTCAAGGCATGTGGATATCTATATGGCTTCATCTTGAATGCACTTGCATTTGCTTTCAAGTTGATTCAGTGATCAATATTTCTAGAAGAAGGTAATTTATTAGGAGTATCAAAGACAACATTATACCTTCTCAGTAACCAGTGAAGTTCCCGATCCTCAACCTCATTCACTTTCGCAAACTCTTGCTCATCCCCATTTTTCATCATCCTGCAGTTAGCAATATCAGGCATAACTGGTTCCTCTGATATTTCATACTTGCATCATGCCTCAGCTGTGCACCAGACTCCCTGTTCCCCATATCAGAATCAACTACATTATAAAATATGTCTGGTACAATATTCTTTTCTTCTGTTCAAACAATTGTTTAGCCTCAGCTCCTCTAATCAGTTTAAGTACTGCAACTTCATCTTCTCCATGCAAAGTCCATTTACTGCCTTTACTGAAGAAAGTGATATGATGATCAAAAAAATTAAAAGATTTAGGACTAAATAATCTCATCCAGTTAACTCCTAGGATAATATCTATCTCTCCCAATGTCAGATCATAAAAAAAATTGTGTTCCTGCATACTCCATTGCACCCTAGGACGTTTAGTAGTACCATAAATTTGATCTCCATTGGCCACGGTAACCACAAATGGTCTAGCTCTACATTCTTCCAAAATAGAGGGTTTCACTATATCAGGATCAATGAAACTCTCATTACTGCTAGTGTCAAACATAATGCTCACCTTTTTGCCTTTGATTCTCCCATACAAAGTTATAGTGTTAACCCTTCTATTACCTCCAATTGAGTTAAGCACAAAGTGTTCCAGGAGTTCCTTAGTTTCTTCTACAATTAGAATTCCCTCATAAGTTTCCTCAGTTTGTGACTTTATCCAATTTAGTTGTCTAAAATTACACTGATGCCCTAGCCTATATTTCTCTCCACATTTAAAACACGGATGATTATCTCTTTTAAACTGAATCTCCCGTGGAGAAACTCTCCTTACAACGCTAGAAACATTCTTACTCTCAGTTGGTTTCCACACTACCTTATCTCTAGTCTGCCTATTAGACATATTCTGACTCATATGATTACTGCTCCCATGTATATTCAATCCCTTAGCCTTTACCCCTAAGAAATCCAGGTGTTGCTCTTGTAATAAATCTAATTCAACAGTAGCCTTAAGAGTTCCCAGTTTAAACATTTTCAACATACGTTTAAGCTATTCTTTAAGACCACTCATGAAACTGGATATAAAATATTATTCAGAAAGTTTTGGATTCTTACCAATCATGAGTGTTTTCAGTTCCTTAAAACCCTCCTGGTAATCCCTCACGCTGCCCTTCTCGTACATCTTGTTGAATGATTCCACTGCATCTGCTATTCCAAGCTCTGACAATGTAGCAGTCATAACATCTGCAAAGTCATGTCAGCTCCAATGCTCTCTTATCAGCTTCTCGTTTTGGAACCACCCTCTGTTTTTCCTTCTAAGTAGATATCAACAACTTCAACATGTCCTTGATCAGGAATTTGAAAATAGTTGAAGTATTTAAGTTATCTCCTCAGCCACTCTTTTGGCTTGTCTCCATTGATGTTCACCAGCTCAATCCTTAGTTGTAGGAAGTGATTATTTCTTCCAGCTCTAAAAAATTGAGTTGGATTTCGATCTTCTCTGGCTGATCATCGTTCCTCTTAGTCGACTCTTTGGTTTTCACATATCTAGAAAGATCTCCAAAAGAGTTAACCGATGAATCATAGTTCTGAGCACTTTCCCATTGGATAAGCTCTTGATCATGTTTTTCACCTCATTGAGCTGTGCATTTTGTGATTCCAGAATCTTCTCCACCCGTGCTGCGGTCTTTTCCTCGATCTCTGAGCTAATGGCCATGAACTTGGCATCCATTGCACCATACATTGCTTGTATGAGGTCTTGAGACAATTCATTGAACCTGTTCTCCATGCCATTTTCAAAAGCTTTGAATCTGGTGTTTTTTGCCATTTTTAAGCCGAGGAAAGCAATGCTCTGATACCATATGTCGTAAATGGAAGGATTTAAGTAGGATTGAATTGTAAATTTGTAAAGAAACAAGAACAGAAGGACAAAAACAAAAAGAGAAGGATTAGGTTTCGAAAGTTTGAAGAAAAGAGAGGATGAACTCTTCACAAGAGTGTACAAATTTATATGAAAAACTAGCTAAATCTCTCAATTGAATATCCAAAACTATACTCCCTCCGTCCCACTATTAAGTTCCGAATTGCTTTTTCACGATCTTTAATGAGCATGTTTGACCGTAAATATTTCTAGTTGTATATAATAATGTTGCATAAAAAATTAATATTTAAAAAATAGATGTTAAGACAAATCTAACGATATGTCACATGATATATTTATTGTTTAT
>JAULKJ010000001.1:7321570-7331584 GCA_032355405.1 Rubia balearica
GTCTCCGCTCGACGAACCTATCCGTTGATTGCTCATCTGGCCATTCAGAGCCACTAGGGATACATCTTCGGGCACTAAAAAAACACTGCTCGAGTCCAGAGACCTCTTTTCTACATATCTTTTTACCGAGGAGGCTGTGTACCGGGGGTAGAGATTATAGGGGGGTGGTATTTTAAAGGGGGCCGCCGGAGGTGGTGACGAGGCGGAAGCCCCCAAGGGGAAGAAAGTTCGAGCTAGGGTTTTTTGAAAGGGTATAGAGAAGAGCGTAGAGAGAGAAGTTTGGTGAAACTTTAGTTCTTATTACCTGTGATCAATTCTTTCAAAGTTAAGACAGATTCCAACAACATTATTAAGCTTCGAATTTTTGAGTATGGAAGCCCATGTGCTACGACGTGATTTAGGTGGTAAAGTACATCGTAGAAGACCTTATAACTAACTTTTTTTTAACACCGGATAACTACTTATGGATTTTTATTCAATTGTTCCTTACGCATTAAAGCGCAATCATTGAAATCTTTTCATTAGGAAAAATAGGTACCTGATGCAGATTCATTTGGGAATTTACGCTACAGGAAAACAAATACATAGGTACCGGTACTTTACCCCTAGGGGTAAATACCGGTGCCAAAAAAATGTAAGGCACCGGCTTTGTGTCGAGAATCATGGAAACCGGTGCAAGTGGCAATTCTCCGCACTCGATTATGGATACCGGTGCCTGAAATTGGTGTCTAAAATGAAATATAACAATGGTACATGATGGAAAAAGGGTGAAATAGCGGTGCTTGAAATGTATCTATGTAAGTAATAGTTTTTTTGGCACAAATTAATGTACGGAAATAATTAGCACCGGTATGAAACCATAAAGCCGGTGCCTATTACAAAATAGTTTTCAATGGAAAATTTTATTGCGGTACCATGAGACTAGATCTCACCCAAAAAGGGGATGGTATTGTTTTGAATTCTAGTACCGGTAGGGTAAATGGGAAGTTACCGGTGATAGACTGGAAAATACTCGGAAAACATTTGGTGGGAAATTTTCTAGCACTAGTATGTAGGTATAAAATTGTTGCTAGAGTAGCATTTAATGCTTATCTACCACTATTCATTGGTGGGTAAAAGGGGGGATTTTGGGAGAGAAGGTCATTAATGGTGTTTTTTAAAGGATTTTGACATTGAATGCTCAAATAAAGACCCACAAAAGTTAGTTTTTAAATTGTTTGGCATGTTATTAATGATGGAATATGTCACAAATGGTTTTTATGCAGATATTTTATGTTTTTGATTATGTTCATGGTCCTTGCATTCGTGTAAGAAATGTGATTGTTCCCTAGATTTCTTGATGTCATCAATACCTTGTTTAGGATTGTGATGTTGTTGTGATGCAAGCTGTACTTATGGTTTTCCGAATTGATTTTGAATGTGTAGAATATTGCATAACCATGGTCATTGTGCGGAACTATAATTGTCGTACACTCGTTACTTTGTAGAGATGGAACATACAATTGAGAGGCATAAGCATGTGTATTACAAGGTTAGTTGGTTGAGCAAAGAATACATTGATTTTCTAGAAGACTTTTTAGAGCATGCATATGGTCGTGAGGAACGAGTGTTATGTCCTTTGTCGTGATTGCAAAAATCATAACCATAGGGTGGTAGAGACATCATGAACCTTCACTTGGTTAATTAGGAGAGGGTTTGAAAAAGATTATTTTGTTTGGATGTTTCATGGTGAGAAATCACTGTTGGAGGTGGTTGTAGTTAATAGAGGAGAGTGCTTCGGATATTTAAATTTAGATGACACGTGTGATAAGGTTGTCATATAATTTAGGGAGATTTTTGGATATTGTCAAATTTTTTAGGTGACAATGCCCGAACGATATGCTTCATTAGCCTCAAAATGGAATTGTAAAACATAAAAATATTTTTTTAATCTTAAATGTATATTGTGACAAATTTCAATGCACAAAAAATGCACGGTTATATATGATCAATTATAATTACAAGAATAAATGAGGTATGTTCTTTCACGTAATAAACATCTATATATATATATATTAATAGAGAGGATTTGAGGATATGCAGTAATTTTTTAGTTCCATTGTCTCAACAGTACATTCGTAGTAAAGTTTTTATTCTTCCTATCTCATTTCTCACCCTACTACCAATGTCATCTCTCACCCTTAAGGCTCTCGTTGTTTTCAGATACTGCATGTTCAAAGGTTGGTTCTATGTGTTAATGTTCATGTCTAATCCTTTTGGATTTCTTAGATACAAAACTAGACTCTGAATCTTAACCTTGATTGTTGCTTATTTGTGCAGCTTTTTATGTATTAGCCAAGTTGGTTCGAACCGTGCATGCATATGGATTTCATCTTTCCGTCTCAACGCACGAACCATATGTTTTATTAGCCTTAGAATTGAATTTTAAAAACTTAAAAATGTATATTTTTATGTTAAATGTAAATTGTGACAAATTTCAATGCACAAAAAATGCATGGTTATATGTGTATTCATTATAATTATAAGAATAAATTAGGCATGTTGTTTCATGTAATAAACATCTCTCCATATATTTATATTAATAGAGAGGGTTAGAGGATTTGCAGCAATTATTTGTTCCTTTGTCTAAAAAGTACTTTCGTAGTGATGCTTTTAATCTTTCAATCTCATTTCTCACCCTACCACCAATGTCTTCTCCCTCCCTCAAGGCCCTCGTTGTCTTTAAAAATTGCATGTTCAAAGGTTGGTTTAATGTTCAAGTTCCTGTTTAATCTTTTTGAGTTTCTTAGATATAAAACTAGACTCTGGAACTTAATCTTGCACGTTACTTATTTGTGTGGTATTATTTTTATGTATTGGCCAAGTTGGTGAGAGCCATGCATCTGTATGGATTTCATCTTCCCCCTCAACGCACGAATCACATGATTTATTAGCCATAAAATTGAATTATAAAAACTAATTTTTTTATCTTTAATGTAAATTGTTACAAATTTCAATGTAGGAAAATGCACGGTTATATATGGATTCATTATAACTATAAGAATAAATTAGGAATGTTCTTTCATGTAAAAAACATCCCTATATATATTAACAAAGAGGATTTGAGGTTATGCAGTAATTTATTGTTCCTTTGACTAAAAAGTACTTCCGTAGTGAAGCTTTTAATCTTTCAATCTCAATTGTCACCCTACCACCAATGTCTTCTCCCTCCCTTAAGGACCTCGTTGTCTTCAAAAACTGCATGTTCAAAGGTTAGTTCGATATGTTCAAGTTACTGTTTAATCTTTTTGAATTTTATAGATATAAAACTAGACTCTAGATCTGGATCTTGTACGTTGCTTATTTGTTCAGCTTTTCATGTATTTATCGAGTTGGTTCAAGTCATACATGCGTATAGATTTGATATTTCCCTCTCAATGCACAAACCATATGCTTCATTAGCTTTAAAAAGGAATTGTAAAAACTCTAAAATTTCAATTTTTTTAATCTTAAATGTAAATTGTGACAAATTTCAATGGACGAAAAATGCACAGTTATACATGATTAATTGTAATTATAATAATAAATTAGGAACGTTCTTTCTTGTAATAAACATATCTATATATATTAATAAAGGGAATTTGTGGATGTACGGTAATTTTTGTAGTAAAGTCTTTATTCTTCCTATCTCATTTCTCACCCTACCACCAATGTTTTCTCTCACCCTTAAGGCCTTCGTTGTCTTCATATACTGCATGTTCAAAGGTTGGTTCGGTGTGTTCAAGTTCCCTTTTAATCATTTTGGGGTATTTTAGATATAAATCTAAACTCTTGATCTTGTACGTTGCTTATTTGTGCGGTATGTGATTTGTAAGACGAGCAGGTTAGATCCGTGCATGCGTATGGATTTTGGTGTGTCTGTTTTATATAGTTATTTTAGGATTTTTTGTACTCATTTTGGTAGAATTTTATGCTTTGGATACTCTATTTTACCTTGAATTCCCATTATTAGAGTTGAGAGCTACTTTATCGCTTTTGTCAATTGTAATAAGAATTCTGCGAGACAAGGTAATTGTTGAAGATTTGAAGACCTTGAAGACTCCATTTTGAAGACTAAGAAGACTTTTGAAGACCCGGAGAAAGAAAGAAAAGAAGACTACATGAAGACCAAAGAGATTAAGTCACTTGAGAGCAGAATACTCTGGCCGTCGCGAGTCGCGACAACCACCTGCCCAGACTTACTTTTTGGGATTTTTGTACTATAAATACTCATCACTTTTTCTCTACTTCTCCAAATTTTCTCTCCCCGATTCTAAACTCGAAAAACCCTAGTTTGTTCCATTTTCTCTCTTAGTTTCATTTTGAATTCATATTTTATTTTCTTTTGTTAATTAGTATGTACTCTAGTAGCTAAACATAACCATGTCTTGAGATTTTTTTATAAGCTATTTAATGCTTTATCTATTGTGAATTTATTGTGTTGAAATGGGTTGTTGAAATCATTTATGATATTGGAAGTTTGAGTATATGAAATGCTTGTATGATTATGTGTTAGGGTTTGAACAAAGTAGCTAATTCTTCCCTCTTTGATATGAAATACAAAAGCATGATTTAGGGCTTCTAATGTTGGTGATTTGATGAGTTCTAGGTAAATGTGGTGATGTCGAATTCTTCGTCATGTTTATTTGTGTAGCAAATGAGAGAAGTTAAAGAGTGTTTAACGTTCTTGGCTAATCTTGTGTAAATGCATGAATTGGTTTAATGCTTAGACACAGTTTAGTGTTTATAAGTATTACCAAACTTGTTGATTCTTTGAGTTTAATGTCATTAATGGGATACCTTTAGGCGTTGAACGACTAAGGGGGTCATTAGTGAGGTTTAGCTAGAGATGTCGCATTCACTCTAGTAAACTACTATCAAAGAAGAATAGGAGATTTATCTTCACGACAAGTTGTAAAGGTGTTAAATAGGTTATATGTTCAATGATAGGTAGAAGGTTTGGAAGTGTAGTTCAATTGCTTCTAAGACTCCATAATTCATACTTAATCTCATCTTAGTTACTGTATGCTTTGTTAGTTAACTTGTCTTTAAATTGTTAACTTAGAAAAACCAAACCAACAAAAAAACCCCTAATTATGTGCTTTTATATATATATGTATATCCATATATCTAGCGTAGTATTACCATTTTATGAGCAAACACTTGACAATATCTCCTATCTCTGTGGACGATCCCAACTTGCCACTAGCTACTTAGTTGTAGTTAGTAAGCAATATGGGCTTAAAAATTACATCTTTTAGAGGTACGGCGACGACCTCTCACCGACCTATGGTCAGAAGGGTATTTTAACTAATTAAATAAATTAAGGGTCGTAGTCCATTGGTCGCCAGACAGAGAAGGGCTAAAATCATATCAACAGGGGAGGCGGGGGCCACAGCTGCAAGTCCTGGAGGCGAGGTGACAATGTCGGCAAAAGGTGGGCAACAGATTTAAATTCAGAGGTGGGCATTGGAGTAGATCAGAACAGAGGCAGCAGCGGTAGTTCGGATTGGATCGGATTGTATCCGCGGCAGAAGAACAACGTGGCGGCACGTGGAGGACGACTGTGACGCGTGAAAGACACAGGCGGTGCATGACGGAATGGAAAAGAGAAATCTGGATTGGCAACAGCATCTGCACAGCGATGACTGTGGTAGATCGCGATCTGGGAATCGATGGTAGGAAGTGGCGCTTGAGATCGGCAAATAAGAGCTGCAGCAACTAGGGAAGTGCAGCGACAACTTTGATCAGAATTTTAGCCTGTAGGAAGCTCCAGACAGTAGCACGTGGTGGTCACAGCGCGAATGGCAGCGGTAGCGGGAAAATTGAGGACAGAAAATTTTATGGTTTTAGGTTTCAGAATTTTATGCTCTTAGAGCATGTGCGGTGGGGGTTTTAGAGTGGGTTGAATTAAAATGGGGACCAAATAGGGACAATTAATTTCCACAATGGGGCTGAATTGGGGTTGAATAAAGAAAACCTGCGGGCCCGGGTTATAACATGGGAACCAGTCCCATTTATATTTTGCACAGAAATCACGTGGGGACTTGTCCCCTCCCTTCCCCTCCGTTCAGATTTTGGCAGACCCGACGCCGGGCCATTTAATTTACCAGCATGCGCCACGTAGCGCCTGCTAGTTGGGCCACGTTGCGACATGCAACCGACTCTTTTTTTAAAAAAAATTGCATGGACATATGGCGTGCCCTTAGGCGGCCACGTGTCCAAAAATGGCTGCCACCTTTTTTTTTAAAAATGTAGCCATTGGCCACGTGGCAGACGCTAGTTGGTCTAAATGGCCAACGGCTATTTTTTCAAAAACGTCCAGTTTTTTTAAATTTTTTTTGAAAATTTGAAAATGTTTCTCATTTCTATGCCTATAAATAAGGCTAAATTTTGAAGAACATATGCACATTTCTTCCATTCCAATGTTTCTTCATTCCTAACTTCATCTTCTTCATTTATCTCATATAATAGTCTCCATAATTCAATTTCATTTACATAAATTGAAATGGAATCACGAAAATTTTTGAAAGATAAAGTCAATTTGAATTCTTCTCCTTCCGAATTTTTTTCGCACATTCCAAATGTTGCTCAAAATTTTCAAATGCCGGAAAATGTAAGCACATTCCAAATGTTGCTCAAAATTTTCAAATGACGGAAAATGTAAGAGATGCCGGAAATTTTCCTCCCAATTTTTATATGAACTCCCCCTCCATCATATTTGAATTTTCAAACTCAATACCAATCATCTCAAAATGCACACATGAACTATCCATTCCCAAATCATGCTCCTCCAAATGCATAATTCAATCCTCAAAATTCATACCCGACAAGTTTTGGTCAAAATTTTCATTCTCCACATATTCAGAATATCCCGAAGAAGGAGCATTTTCATAACAAGGAGGGTGCGGTACCTCTGGTCAACTTGATAGTCAATTCGAAGGTCACAATATTCAGCATGGTAAGCCACATTTTTTAAAATTTTGTTTATTGTTGTCCCCGTATTTATTTATATATTGTAGCATATGTCAAATAGTTCAATTCATATAGTTTATGTAAATTACATTATTTGCGTAATCATTTTCAAAGTATAAACACATTTCCATTCTATTACCATACGTAAGTAGCATATATATGTGTGAACTAAACTATTTCAATTCAGTACGTGTAAATGTTATTGAATCAAAAATAACAGTTCCCTTTTTTGGATATTGAAGTTGGTGAAGACAACAATGAAGTCGTAGAAGTGTGTGGGAGTAAATACACGAAGAAGAAAAGCTCTAAATTGGTGAGATGGACTGTAGAAGATGATAACACTCTAGTCATCGCTTGGTTCACGCATTCCACCGATGCTGTAATTGGTACCGGTCAAAACGGGGGTGTTTTTTGGGCTAAAATTGCAGATGAGGTGAATGAATATTGTAAAGGACGCACAAGGACAACTAATTCATGCAAGGCAAGGTGACATAAAATATCCCACGACGTTGCCAAGTACGTGGGTGTGAAAGCAAAGCCCTACGCCATTTCAATCAACGCGGCAGTGGCGCTAGTGAAGATGACGTTCAGGCTATGACGTAAAAGATTTTCACGGATGAAGGTAACCAGCCATTCACATTCTCTCATTGCTATAAAGTGTGCAACAGGCAGCCTAAATTTATTGTACAGTATGTCCCGGGCAAAGTTCCCTTACCACGAGCATCAACAGCACCCTTAACAAGTGATGAATGTGGTTCACCTCAATATCCACCGAGGCCCATCGGGGTTAAAGCTGCTAAATTTAAGGCAAAAGGAAAATCAAAGGCCAAGGCAAGGACATAGGCTGATATGAACTCTGCCGAATCGCTACCATCAGAGGCGGTTGAGTTTTTTTTGGCAAGAGCAACGACCTTCAAGAGAGGCTACTTACTCTTGAACAGCAAAAAATGGATTGTATCATGAAAGAGCGGGAGATTTAACTACAACAGCAGGAAAATGACCGAGTCCAGCGGAAGCTTGATAATGATTACAAGACTTTACATGTTCTAGTGGAAAAGGATGTGGTGTCCCCAGAAGATGAATAGGTGAGATCTTGGCTATTAAAATTTTAGGTAAATTTTAGGTCATAAATTAAAATATTTATATGTAGTTTGATTGCTATAACGTAATTTTTCAAACAAACAAAATTGCCGCAGCAACTGCGCTAATAAACTATTCCCCCGCTTTCTACTGACTTAGTTAGAGGCAACATTCATGTGAAGTTAAAACCCAATAAGAAATGGTTGTTTATGCAATGAATCACGATCAACTTATAAAAGTCCAACGGTACAGCCGTTGCCAGACTTTTCATTAATATAAACAACAATCCAGTCGGACTATTCACTTTATTTATATTTTTAAAACGCACAGCTTGTTCAACATCATTGTACTTCCATCGTTTCAAAAGTCAGGTCTTTCGACCCAAATCAATTTCCACACCCAAAAACCCTTGACCAATTGTCTGAGAGATTGAATCTTGATGGGCTACTTGTCATGTAAGGCGGAATCCGCTATTTCAGTCTCCAACTCCAACTATCCAGTTTCGTCCAAGGAGAATACAATCGAGGAGTTCAACTACAGCGATCTCGAAGCCGCCACGGATGGATTCTCCGAGCAGAAACTGGTGGGGAAAGGAAGCCACGGTTTGGTTTACAAAGGAGTTCTCCGGGGCGGCCGCATGGTGGCCATCAAGAGGCCCTCCAGAGGGCGGAGTGCGTCCACGGAGGTTGAGAATGAAATAGACATTCTTTCCAATCTGCACAGTCCAACACTGGTAAATCTTGTTGGTTTTGCTGTTAGTGATACTCGTGATCGCCTTTTGGTTGTCGAATTCATGACTAATGGGACTCTATATGATGTTTTGCATTCCGATCCTCGCCCTCCCAGTTGGGGCAGGAGGTTGAAGTTGGCGTTGTATACTGCCAAAGCTATTGATACCTTGCATTCATGTAGTCCCCCAGTAATTCACCGCGATATCAAGTCTGCAAATGTGTTGATAGATAGGAATTTTAACGCCAGATTAGGAGATTTTGGGTTGGCTTTAAGGTGCCATAATGATTATAGGTTCAGGTCAACTCCCCCTGCAGGTACAATGGGATATTTGGATCCTGCATATGTCACCCCGGATAATTTGAGTACCAAAACTGATGTGTTTAGTTTTGGCATTTTGTTACTTGAGATCATTAGTGGAAGGAAGGCTATTGATATCGCTTATTCCCCGCCTTCCATCGTGGATTGGGCTATTCCCTTGATTAAAAGAGGGAATCTTGTGTCTATTTATGATCCTCGGATTCCACCACCAAAGGATGCTCTGGTGAGGAAGCAGTTGGCGGTTGTTGCTTCGAAATGTGTGAGGTCTTGTAGGGAGAGGAGGCCGACAATGTGGGAGGTGGTTGAGTGTTTAAGGGGATTGAGCAAGTTGGCTCCTCTGCATTCTTGGAATGGTTTCACTAATCCTTGTTTGATGGTTGAGACTGTGGGAAGGCCTGTTGGAGCAAGGAATATTGCTTCTAATGTGCGCTCAAGGGGCAACCAACAACCTCATTTGGAGGGAGAGGATAGCTCAGTGGTGGTTCCAAGATCACTGAGGAGTTCGCGGAGAGTGTACTCTGATTTGGGATTAAGAAGTAACTTGATGGATCTAATGAATGGGATTTATGGGGAGTCTCAAATTCGAGGAGAGAATGATGATAGTGATCTTTGCAAGAAACCTATAACTGCTGGTTTTAGTTGCAGATTTGCAAATGAAAATATCGCTGGCCTGAAAAGCAGTTCATCTTTGATGAGCAGCATTGACAAACTAGGCGTTTCGCGATTCTCAAGAGACATCTCAGCTGGGGAAAAACAATCGAGTAAACATACTGAAGGGGATACTGAAGCAATTAGATCTAGTGTTGATGCTCACACTCCTTGATCATAGCTGCATCTCTGCATTCTAATACGCTTCCAATGAGCCAGTTGGGAGGTGCCTTAGCCATTTGG
>JAULKJ010000001.1:7380193-7393984 GCA_032355405.1 Rubia balearica
ATAATCCAGGACCGTGCTATTACCAAAAATTGTACTTGCTTTGAATGGCATATTTAATCCACAGACAATACTTGGATATGTGGAAATCCATTCGAGTTAACCACATCTATTTAGCGAAGACTGCAGAAGCAAGTGCACTTATCTTTGCCTTAAATGGATGTATCAAACAAAGATTATCACCAAACCATATCTTGGGAGATGCACAAACAGTAATTCACGCTAACCAGAAATTGGAAGAAGATAGGACAAATGTGGGCAAATATTAAATCATTAATCGTGAATTTTGATGGATGATCCACAAATAAGATGGATTCCTAGATAGAAAAATATAATTGCCCATATATTGGCACAATACCCAAAAACTAATCCTTTGGATTGTACATCCTGGAGATCATCTCCAAACTTTGTAACTCTTTCTGAAATTTAATTAATGATACAACTTTTATTTCAAAAAAAAAGAAAAAGATAGTTTTGCCTATCTTCCCATGAATTATTACTGTGAAGCATAAACAAGCTTTTCCAAATTTTAGAGCAAAGATACATACATGAGTGTGATCAGGAGATGTGGATGTGCCTTTAAGAACAGAAGACAAGTCAGAAAATGCAAGAATGAAGATTCGAACAGATGAAACTTTTCGTGTCTACAAAGTGCATTACAATACCTTCATCTTCACAATAGACAAAAGTCATACTTTGTCATCCATCCCCTGTCATTCCATTACCTATCTAAGCAAAACAGAACAATCTTGTCCAGAAGTTACCATTACTGTTCTTTCTATTCCCAACATATATATAGTAGTCGAGAAAACGAAAGAATAAACATATTGGGAGAGCAACCCACTCCACAAATTCTTTAACTCGAGACGGAAGCAACTAAAGATGGTTCATATCTATGTAGCATTTAGTTGCATGTGGAAGGTAACTAACTATACAGGCCTGGAAACTGTTTCCTTCCAATAACTATTTCAAGCATTTGGATTCAGTAGAAGTTTGGGTCATGAAGGATGTTGATCTTAAGAAGACACAAAAACTGCGGCAATGTACCTACTGGATCTAAGGGTCTCGTTTAAATAAGACTTTGCCTAAATGCCCCTAAGTGGTTCAAAGGAATAAAAAGCCAACCAATTATGATTTCCTTGCCCAAATAATGAAGTTCTCAACTTAGGGATGGTTAAGATAACTAGACAACGGTAGTTCCATCTTTAATGTCAGCCAATGGATCACTCCGCAAAAAGAAACACATGCAGCGACAAATTTTCAAACTAGTAATGCACTACTTCATTGATGAGATGATAATACAAATCCATCACAAGAAAGTGCAACTTGCATCGATAAAAACAAATTGCTATGAGCTAGCACCCCGGCACTTTATTAAAAACATAATGTTACAAATCCATACAGCGAAAACCAGAGTGTTAAGTAAGCTTGGATGCAATGTTCAAACATAGAATACATCATAAGATATCCAAGCAAAACTGAACTGAGTTTAGCCATCTCGGTAAAACCAATCGATGCTAACTCCCAAAGCAGATCTTAACTCACTTATCCTACCTAGGTTACTCGAAACTTTGCAAAGTCAATAGCAAGAGCAAGAACAAGAGCACCCCCACTTAAAAGGCATCGAAGAAACTAAGCAACCGTTATTGCCACTTCTTCAGGGCCAATCTCTACACCCCTGCGAGAAATAGTTCCATAGAATCATTCCAAAAATCATTTTACTCGCAGAAGCAATCAACAAAGTATCAAAGGGCTCCTTCTCATTATCAATAAAGCTATGCATGAAATCAAAAAAATAACAGGCACCATCATTTTCAATCACAAAGTGCACTAATTGTCTACTTTCTAGTTCTATCTGTTAACATGAAATTGATCTTTCACATTATTCTCCAAAAAGTGCTACCCGAAAAGCTTATAATACTCGACATTTCAGCTAAAATTAAGCATGGGTTCGAAAAGTATAGCCCAGTGGGAGTGACAACGGACCTCTTCGCGATTCGTTATCATCCAAATGCCTCTGAACCCTCTTCTTAGCACAGTACTGTCGATCAAAATGCTTCACCTAATCACCCCACAACAAATTAAAACCAATTTCATTCCAAAACCCATAAATCAAATTGAGACAGCAAACAAAAACATCACAGATAGATTGAGCTAACCCAAGAAGGCCTGCATTGCTTGACGAACTCCGCCCGCGTTTTCTTGCATTCCGCGGGGTAGAGCAGCCCCACCGACGCGATTTCAGTGGGTTTCTTATCCGAATTCTTCTCTATGCAGCTGTAAAACGCATCTCGAGCCTTGAATCATACAAAATTCAAGACTAGTTAGCCTTTTCTTAAACTGTGATTCGAACCCGGAGAAATGAACATCGAAAATCTGAATTATGGGTTTTGGTTACCTTGTAGCAAGAGAGTCTAGCTTGGGAGAGAACGTCGGTGCGGATTTCTCCACGGTTTTGCGAAGCGTATGCTTCCAGAGCCATTGAGAACGCTACTGTGTGATTGTGTGTTTCTCGAATAGGAAGGCGAATGTGTTTCGGTTTGTGAAAGGAGCTTTTAGCCCATTTGGTCCATTTCATATATCATTGGGCTGGGCTTTAGTTTTCATTATCGGCAATGTTAATTGACCCAAACTGTTTGTTACACTTAATTGCACAAAGCCCAAAAGAATAAACGCGACTCCCTTCGGTCCACTAAAGCCCCGTTTTCCAAATCTTATCTGCACTTCAGTCAGTCCAATTCAATTTAGCGAAAATTTAATTTGATGATATTTATCTTTATTTAGTCTACTATTACTATTTTTCAACATTCTTGTATTTTAGTTCAGTGCAAATCAGTTCAGTTCAATTCAGATAAACTCTAGGGAAGAGGGCCTAACAATGGCACCCTTCAATTTGGCACGCATTTTTTTAACACTGAAATGAATGGCTGAGAGTGAATGTAGAGAATAAAAGGCAAATTGAGTGGATACAAATAATCTAAACTTTACCAAAAAAGGAAATATGTCATTGGTAGTGATTAAAACAAAAGTGTCATCATTAGCGAACCGGAATGAGTAGAAAGAAAATTAGATGAGAAAAGGCATTCGAGAGTTTGAGATGAGCATAAACGTAATATGATTTCTAGCCACAATACAACATATAAATAGTAACTATAGTTAAGGAACTATTTATACTATGAATTGGAGCTGGAATCATAAAATTCCATTGGGAAAGCTGTTTGATGCTTCAGCTGGGCTCGACTGCTTTGAACAGCTTCTTCAACTGATTCAGTTGGTTGCAGACTGTTTGGGGTTGATTAATATCAACCGGAAAATATTTCCGCACGCATGGGATTATGACACTATTTTGAGTGTCATCACTCTCTCGGGTCCCAAAATATTGGCATAGACAATGGGCGTAATTTTTTTAAAAAAAAAGTAAAATAGATAGAAGAGATTGCATTGGGAGAGTAAAAAGTAAATTTAGTGGATGAAAATAGTCCAAGATTTACAGGAAAGTGTCAATATAAAAATACAATCCAAAAAAGAAAAGAGTATCAATATAAAAAATCGAAAGGAGTACTAATTTGTCTAAGTTTAAACTGCACCCACAAACACATCGCAAATGAATATTGTAGGCAGTGACGGAATTAGGGGGTCGATACAATTGACTATTCCAGCTCAATTTTGACCGTTAAGGGAGTAATGAACTTATTGTTTTGTGCACTGTGAATGATCAAAGTTAATAGAAAAAAGTATTAAACTTCGCTCATGTAAATATTTAAAATTCTATTTCCTGCTTGGGCTTATGAAACAAATTCAGCCCAAACGAAAAATTGATAGAACCTTTAAATAAAAGCAGAAAAGAAATCAAAGTTCAAATATTCGATAGAAGCTTTAGGATCTGTTTGGCAGAGCTTTTAAACTGTTGTACTTATAAGCAAAATATTTTTTACTATTTTATAAAGTGCTAAAAATAGTTTATTTTGAAAGTAAAAGCTATTTTTTGGAAAAAAATAAACTGGTCTCCCCTACTTTCAAAATAAATCAACTTTGTTTCAAGTACAATTCTACCAAATAGAGCCTTAGTATGCTGCTTAAATCAAAGAGCCATCACGTAAAATTTACATCTACTTTGTGCTAGTATTGTTAAATCTTGTGCGCTGTTATTATATTATACTCCTGATCCCAGACTATTTTTCATAGAATATTTTTCACGATTTTCAAGAAATATATTTTACCGTTAATATGTTTAACTATGTATGATAATAGCAAATAAAAAATTGATGTTTAGAAACTACTTACTACGACGAATTCAACAATATCATATGTGATAGTATTATTGTTTATATATCTATTTAAATATGTGATCAAATTGTGACAGGGGGAGTAATATATTTTTCATATTATAATACATTAAAATTATAATTTTCAAATTTCTTTCTATTCTTATGATAGATGAAAAGATTATAAGAAGAAAGATAAAGAATTTGTTTTGTATTGAAATCATGTTATTATTTAGTGTTATTTTTGTAATATGACGATTGAATCTATTTTTGTACTTCATCTGTCCCATTTCAAACTGCACGGATTGACTTTCAGCAGTTAATTCAAAAAATGTTTGATCAGTAATATCTTTGATTAAGGATAATTAAAATTTATGAAAAGTTGACTTTTTGAAACTATGTGTTATAACGAATCTAACAATGTATCACACAATAGTGTTTATGTATGTATACTAATTCAATTTTGTAATCAAAGTTAAGAAATTTTGACTAAATGAATAGTTAAATTGCGGCTTGAAATGGGACAGAGGGAGTAATATTTCCTCAAGGCATATTTGACAACCCATAAATTATTTGCATACAATAATGCACCATAAAATTTTACTTTTTTAAAAACTGCATGGAGAATTCAAGGATATCTCACATGATGTCCTTGATTGTACGCAATTCAAATTCTTGGTGGTCACACGTGGTTTAAAAAAAAGTTGCGGTCAAACTATGTCATTTTTTGGTCAAGAATCCGAATCAGAGAAATCCGTGAATTAATTTTTCTCGTCATTTCAACGCAATGTGCGCATTTTTATTATCAGAATTGATATTTCATTTCCAGTACTTGATGTTTCAAGTCAAACTTTTGGTGTTTTTCCAGATTTTTTTATGCCACTAAAATCACTTGTTTTAAACTTAAATTGTTTTTAAGGTAAATTTTGTTTTTATATGTTATTTTTTAAAATATATATTTTGACACTAATTAGTGATATTTTACTATGTTAATTTTTAACTTATATTTTTATTATGATTGATGTGTTAGTTTTTCATCGTGTCCTCGTAAGAGTTAATATCAATACTTATTTTCCCCCAATTATTATATTTTTATTTAATATATGTTTTGATGCTTCAATCAAAGAATTACTTTTAAACTTTAATACTCATGTTTTATTTTATTTTTCTATATTATGTAGTTTCTTATTTTGGTGTATATTTGGTGTTCAAAAGTTGATAGGTTTTTAGAGTTTTTGGTTTGATGTTTTATCTACTTTAATTGATTTTTTATTTGTTTATTTGATATTTAACTAATTTGTTTTTTCATGTGTATTTTTGTATTTCATTTGATATTTAGAAATTTTAATTATATGTGCATTTTCTTTGTTTAATTTGATGTTTAATGATTTTTAAATTTTTAATTTGATGTTTTGACTATTTTAAGTTGATGAGTATTTTAGTGTATTTATTTGATATTTTAACTATTTTAATATCGTGTTTTTTAAATATTAGATTTTATTTAATGCATGGCTTGATGTTTCAATAGTGAGAATTGATTTTTGAAGTTTAATACTGATATTCAAGTTTTTGCTATATTATTAGTGTCACATTTTGATGTGTACTGTAATTATATTATTAGATGTTTAACTACTTACAAAGTCATGTTTTAGATCGATTAACTATTAGACGTGCAGGGTCATTTTATAATTGATGCAACTAATCGGGTAATTTGATGTTTGCTTTTATAAATTGAAATGAAATATCCATAACTTCAAAATACTTATAAAAAGCATCGCAATGCATAAATTATTATAATTTAACCGTAAAAGTTGTTGAAATGCGATTTTTTGTGATTGGTCCAACCGTTAGTTGGTACTTACTCTTAACTATTTTAATGGTAAATTTTTTATTTCTAAATTAGAGGGTCATTTTGGTCTTTTCACATGAGATTGGCAAAACTCAAAATTAACAAAAATTCCAGAGCAAATGAGAGTTATATCTGCTCTAAAAACAAAAGAGATTATAATAATACTTATTAAAAAGAATAAAGTGCATTCATACTCCCTAATTCCTTGTTAAGTGCACATGTACCACTCTCTTTTTTTTTAAAGTGCACATGTAACTCTACTTCCCTATTTGTGCGGATATACCCCTTAGTTTTTCAAATGCATACATCCAATTATAGAGGTATATGTGCACTTTTGAAAAGCTAGGAGAGTGTTATATGTGCACTTTTGAAAAACTGAGATGGGCATATGTGCATTTTCAAAAGGCAGAGGGGTGTGTGCACTAAACAAATACTCAGGGGTATAGATGCATTTTAAACTATTAAAAACTACTCCTCCGTCCCACAAGTAATGACCATAAATATAAATTAACATATACTCCATTAATAAATATATCATGTGAGATATTGTGGAACTTATCTTAATATATATTTTCTAAATATCAATTTTTTATTCGAAATTGATATATTTAACTAGAGACATTGACGATCAAACACGATCATTGAAAATCGTGAAAAATAAATATGTCATTGCTAGTGAAACGGAGGGAGAATGGGTTATACAATTTTTTTTTTCCTTTTTCCATTAGTAGCATGTTTAGGGTGTTTAGGAAGTTTATCATATTAGTTATAGTTGTTAGTTAGGGGTTGTGTAACCTAAACCTGACACAAATTTATAGCAATCTTGCAGTTAATGTGAATGTACGCCTCTTTATTTAAAAAATAATAAAAATTAGTAGTATGTTTAAAATATCATCACAATCATAATTTAATTTTAAAGTTTAAGCATCTCGAAAATGATGCAACTCATGTTCCACAGGGGAAAATTAGAAATAAAAATCTCAACAATTATCATGAGTATGGCATGATTTGACTAATCAGTGTTTACTGTTTAGAGTCCTCCCAAATTAGATCTTCTAACGCATCTTACAAACTATTTCAGGTTCATTATTGGAGAAGGTTGGTGCTGTAAGACTGTCAACCTTAATCATTTTGAGTTTGAATTAATTGATTATCCTCATTAACAATCCTTAATAAGTTAATAATCTATATGTTTAGCTGGCATTTGCTAATTTGAACAATATTCATCAAGGTACTCCCTCTATTCAGCTAAGTTTGACACACTTTTTAGTCAATTTTCTCAAACCATGTTTGACCATAATTTTCATGTAATATATAAGTGGGTTAAATGCTTTTCTAACCCTGCCTTTAGGGTGAAAGTGTCAATATAACCTTGCAAAACGAGAAAGTGCCAAAATAACCCTACCTTATTGATGTATGTGTCAATCTAACCCTGAGCACTGCTGACTTTATTTTTCGACGACAAGTTTGGCCGGAATTCAAGGAAATGGTCATTTTGCCCCTCGAATTTAAAAAAGGAAAAGACTGAAATGCTCTCTTCTTCCTCCTCCCCCTTTTCTTCTTCATCTATCTGCTTCTCCGATCGTTCCCCATTTTCTTCTTCTTCTCCCATTTTACCCCACCCACCACCACCTTCTCCCCTCTTGTGGAATTCTTGAGGTCATCCTAGAGCAGGTCAGGCAAGTGGAAATGACTTGCTTGCCGGAGTTTCTGAGGTTGAAGAAAGCCACCCGTGAACGAGTCTAATCACGGGTCAGGTTTTTTTTATTGGAGTGGTGAATACTGGGGTCTGGTCGGAGAGGAAAAGCTTTGAGAATCGGGATTCGGCCCGGTTCCGGCAAAGTGGAAGGGGGTTTGCTCCGGCGGGAGGGGTTTCCCGGTGAGTTCCTGCAATCGGAAGTTGATCGAAGCGAGGTATTTCAGCACGAGATATATAAGGCGGCGAATGGGAGGATAAATGAGATGACTAAGTTTCGATCTCCGAGAGCTGGGGTGGTTTTGCGGTTGTGGAGTCGTGGTTGGGAGAGGGGAGGGTTTTAGTATTTTGAATAAAAAAATATATAATGTTAGGAAAAATAGGGAAGGGTAAAACATGGAAAAATTTCAGCTTAAGGGCCGAAGGTATTTTTTGACATTTCAGTTTCAGTCAACGCCCAATTTTTTCAGTCAACGTCGGAATTATGACAAAAGGTTATAACTGCACAATTAGTCATAAAGTTAGCCTTATTTTGACACTCTCTCGTTTTGTAGGGTTGTATTGTCAAAAGTTAGAGTTAGAAGTGTAAAAATCCATGATAATTAATATAACAATTGAAATTATTTAAATTTTATTTATATTTATTGCAATGAGAATTCCATAATTTTAAAAATATATTTTAAGTTATAAATTATCAAAACTTGACTTTAAAAATTTAAAAAAAATAGATTTTTTAAAAAATAATGTCTAATCGCTAGATAGTCTAAGACCATGTACAATGTGGGAGCCATTCTCCACCCACTTTTGTGGTTTCTTTTTATTAAATAATCAATTTCTCTCCTCCACCTCAGCAATTCAAACCACGGCTAAAACACTTCATTTCCCCCCCCCACAATGGTGAAAAACACTCTCAAACCACTTCATGGACCCCACTTGAATCTCTCAATCCCACTCATTAGTTCTACCTTTAATAATTAATTTAAATACATTAATTTACTAAAAATAAATTGAAATGTAAAATTTAATAATACACTTTAATGTTATAATTTTTGTTCATTTTCTAATTTTACGTTTTAATTTTAGTATTTTATTGTCGTTTAATTATTTTTTCTACCATCCTACTCATTATTTTTACCTTTACTATTTAATTCAAATAAATTTACCTAACAAAATAAATTTAAATGTGAAATTTAATAACACACCTATAATTATTGGATTTTATTTTTTCAAAATTTATTTTCGAAATTAATTTCAATTTATAAAATTTATTTTATGAACCATAATTAAAAAGAACCATATACTCACGTGGGAGTACATATTTTTAAAGAGTGTAATTTTAATTTTTAAAAGAACCAAAATTTAATTTCAATTTTTGAACAAAAATCAGAATTTTAAAGAAAATTTCAAATTTATTTCAATTATTAAAAATTACAAACTTTAATTTTCAGATTTTTTGAAAAAATAAAATAAAAATGGGACCCCTCAACCACGTGGCACAACCAGTGACTGCCACATGGCAGCAAAAAGGGGGGAAAGAAACCAAACACCGACAGAAGGTGAAAGGCGGGGCAGGGAGGGCCATGTCCCCCATGTGAATTCTGCAAATGCAGAATTTTGCAGAATTGGGACTGGTTCCCGTTGCTTAACCTGAGCTTGCAAATTTTGTCACTTCAACCCAATTTTAATCCTCCACTGTGAAAATTAATTATTTATATATGATCCTATTTTTAATTCAATCAATTTAAAACTCCCATTGCACATTCTCTAAATACGTGTGCTACAATGCGGGCTTTGTCCGCCCTAACATCGTAAGCCTATGAAAAAATAGTGCCAAAAGACTGTTGCTTTTATTTCTTTGTCTGCCATTTATGTTCCAAATACATTTTACAAACATAAATATCACTTCAGTGTCACCCTACAAGCCTATACTACAGACTACAGTGCTGCTACTCTTGCTACTTTGGTCTTCCCGAACTCGGCCAGAATATCTTCTCACAGCCCATTTTCTGATTTTCTGGCTGTCAACTTTCCAGTTTCCCTACTTTTGCGCCTTTGTTTTTTCTCCTCTCCTCTTTTCTTTTACTTGGCTCCATCATCATAAATACAACTCCATTCCAAATAGATAATCCCTCCGTCCCAGCTTAATTTATACAGTTACTTTTGGGACACTGTTTCAAAAGTAAAGTTTGATCGCATATTTGAATAGATATATGAACAATAATATATACATAAGTAATATTGTTCAATTTGTCGCAACACGTAGTTTCTGAAAAATAACTTTTTATTTACCGTTATTATACGTAGGTAAAGATATTAATGACCGAACATGTTTCTTGAACTGCGTGATAATGATTGCTGTGCAATTTAAGCTGGGACAGAGGAAGTACCTTCTTTCTTTCCTTTCTATTTCTATTTAAAAAAAAAAATCATTACTCCACTGCAGCACCATATTCACTCCCTAGTACCATCTGTCTTTCTTTTAGCTTTAGACAGAAGTAGAAGAAGAAAAGCCTCAGAACCTCTTTATAATGTTGACTACAGTACCTTCAAGAATGGGATCTTGAAAGCTCTTCTAGTAGTAGTGATTTTTGTACCATCCCATTTTACTACTTGTCAAAATGATCAGCATCACGGACCTCTACCATGTTCTCACAGCCGTTGTTCCCTTGTACGTGGCCATGATCCTGGCCTACGGTTCGGTGAGATGGTGGAAGATTTTTACTCCAGACCAGTGTTCAGGGATCAACAGATTCGTGGCTCTCTTCGCTGTCCCTCTGCTGTCGTTCCACTTCATAGCAAGCAACAACCCTTACGCTATGAACTACAGGTTCATAACAGCCGACTCTCTTCAGAAAATCATTGTTCTGGCTGTTCTTGGCATCTGGTCAAGGGCTAGTGCAAGGGGGTCCTTGGAATGGTCCATCACCCTGTTTTCGCTGTCGACTCTCCCCAACACGCTGGTGATGGGGATTCCTCTGCTAAAGGGTATGTATGGTGACGCCTCGGGAAGCCTCATGGTTCAGATTGTGGTGCTTCAGTGCATCATCTGGTACACCTTGATGCTCTTCCTCTTCGAATACCGCGGTGCAAGAGTGCTGATAGCAGAGCAGTTTCCGGACACGGCGGGGTCTATAATATCCTTCAGAGTCGACTCCGATATCCTGTCCTTGGATGGTAAGGAGCCGTTGCAAACCGAGGCGGAGCTTGGTGAAGACGGGAAGCTACACGTAACCGTGAGAAAGTCCACCAGTTCCAGGTCTGAGATTTTCTCCAGGAGGTCCCATGGCCCCAACTCTGGCGTGTCAATGACTCCGAGACCGTCAAATTTGACAAACGCAGAGATTTATTCTCTCCAGTCGTCCAGGAACCCGACTCCGAGGGGCTCCAGTTTCAACCACACGGATTTCTACTCGATGGTGAATGGGAAGAATGGTATTGGCAGCTGTGCAAGCCCGAGGCAGTCGAATTTCGACGAGGAGAATGGGAGCGGTGGGCTCCCCAGGGCTAATGGGCTGTACCCCGCGCCTGCTAGTGCTGGCATATTTTCTCCGGGGCCCAAGAGGAAGGCCAATGGGGCCGATGCCGGGAGAGATCTCCACATGTTCGTCTGGAGCTCCAGTGCTTCGCCCGTGTCTGAAGGTGGAATTCACGTCTTCAGAGGCGGCGAATATGGCAACGAAGTAGGCATTGGAGCACACCCTAAAGGTTACGTTTTCATATCCTCCGTCTGTTAAAAGTATTGTGTTTCTGTTTGCTTCTTTTGGACTTTTAAGCCGTCTTCTACGCAAAAGTGTTGCTCATGCTCACATCTATTATCTATTGACGGATTAGAATGCTTACGAATTACCTGTTTTGATGGCCTCATGGTGGTGGTAGCTTTTCATTGCATAATTCCCGAAAGCGTCTCCTTTCCGTTTTTTCATCAACATGTTTCCACTAGGCCTTTTCTAAATTTAGACAAGGTTGCTTTTATTCCATTCTTTGATCTAGTGGGTTATTATAATTGGCATTAAAATTGTGTAGATTATGACGACTTCGGGCGTGATGAGTTCAGCTTTGGAAATACACAAGCTGTGAATGGCAATGACCGCGAAGGTCCGGTTCTATCAAAGCTTGGCTCGAGCTCTACCACTGAGCTCCGTCCGAAACCTAGTGCTTCCGAGATGAAACCAACTTCAATGCCTCCTGCTAGCGTTATGACCAGGCTTATATTGATCATGGTGTGGAGGAAACTAATTAGGAATCCCAATACCTACTCCAGCCTCATTGGGTTGACATGGTCTCTCATCTCATTCAAGTATGTATGCATGTTTTACCTTCACCCCGGTCCATTTTTATGATTTTGTATTGAAATCTCGAGCCGATTTTTGTTCAGGTGGGGAATTCAAATGCCCGCCATTGTTGCGAAATCCATTTCCATTCTATCTGATGCTGGTCTCGGAATGGCCATGTTTAGTCTTGGTAGGCTGCTGTGACCACATTGCCTTCATTGCTAACCCCACTTCTACTTCTTTAACTAATTCAATAGTATTGCAGGTTTATTCATGGCCCTGCAGCCTAGGATTATTGCCTGTGGGAAAACAATTGCTGCGTTTTCTATGGGGGTTAGATTTCTTGTAGGGCCTACTGTTATGGCTGCTGCTTCTATTGCAATAGGATTGCGAGGCACTTTGCTACATATTGCAATCGTTCAGGTTTAGCAAGTTACAAAATTCTTTTGCTCACTGGCAACTATTTCTAATCAATTGGATTTGTTTGTGATGGAGGATTCCTTTCTTGAATTCCAGGCTGCTCTACCTCAAGGCATTGTTCCTTTCGTGTTTGCTAAGGAATATAACGTTCATCCAGATATTCTTAGCACAATGTTAGTACGTCTACATCATCTTCAACTATTAATGTTTTTTTAGCATGTATTGAAAAGCTTTTTCCACTCTCTTTTGCAGGGTAATTTTTGGAATGTTGATTGCTCTGCCAATCACTTTGCTCTACTATATTCTGCTTGGGTTGTGAACTCTGAACCCACAAGCCAAAGAACCAGGATGATCCAAAATGACAACTTTTTTTTCCTGTCCAACTTTTCTTCATTTTGCATCTAACTTAGGATTCGCATTAGTCCTAGTAGAGTAGTTGAAGAGATGAAGAGAAGAAAGGTAGAAAGCAACGGGTGGAAGTTGGCTGATGAAATAGCAGGAAGATAAAAGACACGATAATGGACAAAAGCTATATTATATCAGTATTTAGTAGCATGATTCTGGTTATTTAGTTCAGCTGGAAAATTGGTTATTGCTCTCAACTTTTCTTCCTCTTTTGGGAGTTAGTTAGCTGTCTTCATTTCTTACTTCAGCTGTGTTTATCCAAGTGAAGGGTCTTGCTTTTATCTAAATGGTACTCACTGCGGCTCAAATTGTAGTTCCACCGTCTTCTAAAAAATGGTCAAAAGAAAAGGCCTGATTTGGAATCTTTATTATGCAAGAAAAAGGGACTCTTGTCTAATTGTGCTGCCCGTAGGGGAAAAGTTTGTTTCCTAGTCAAAGGCATTAATTCCAAGCTCCCTTCGATACTAGTCCAAAGTGCATAATAATTTTTTTTATTTGAACTGTTAAATTTTGACCTTGACCTGATATTTAAGATGATACTTATCCGTCCCAAAATTATTGGCCTATATATTTTTTCAAAATCAAATTTGGTAAAATTTGATTTTGAATGTATATTAATGTGTGTATAATAAAAATATTATGTGATATATTGATAGATTCATCTTTACATCTTCTAAATATTATTATTTTTATTTAACGGTCAAACATGACCATTGAACACTGTGAAAAAGTAAATAGTCCAATAATTATGAGAGGGAAGGAGTATGTACGTAATTGGTATATACTACTCCGTCCCACAATGATGTTCCGAAATGAAAATGACACAAAAATTAAAAAAAATGGAGGACAAAAGCTGAAAGTGGGGGGACAAAGGTTGAAAGTGGGGGA
>JAULKJ010000001.1:7461839-7473249 GCA_032355405.1 Rubia balearica
ACTCCTATGTTTACGTAGTTTCTAAATATCAAATTTTATTGTACCATTAATATCCGTAATTAAAGTTATTGATGGTCAAACATGGTTTGAGAAAGTTGACAAAAAAATAGGCCAAAACTGGTTGGACGGAGGGAGTATATTTTTATATTTTCATATTCAAATACATATTATTACTTGTTTTAACTTTTAAAATACAACATTTAAATTTTATAAAAAATTACAACATTTAAGGTAGGAGACATTGTGGACTGTCCATAAGTTTATGGAAATGTCACCTTTCCTAAAACTCTCTTCTCAAAATATTATGACAAGATTGTCATCTCCTCTCAACTTGCACATCTTCTGTAACTGCACTTTGGGTTAGCAGTGGCTGGTAATACTCCTTCGGCCATGTTGTCTTGCATAAATTGCATTAATAATGCTTGCATGTATGGTGTTTAAATAGTTTTGATGTGTATCTTTAGCCACCTTAATGGATGGTAGCCTTGAGAAATGCTACACTATGAGTTTATTTTTTCATAATCTTATGCAGGTATATGTCAAGCTTGAGATAAATAGTAATAAATGCTGATCTAAGTTTCTTAGCAAAACATGAGATAATATTAGACTGAAAATCAAAGATCTTGCTCTGTGGGATCTCTAGTTTTGGCTTAGTTCTTGGTTTTAAAATGCGCTCCGATGCGCCCGCATAATGTGCGCTGCGCTGCCTCTCCGCATTAGTTGTCTTGCTGCACTAGTTTTCCATGATGTGGTCCGATGCGGCCGCATCATGGCTTTGATGCGCTGTGCTGTTAAAAAACTCATTTAAATAAAAATTCCATTCAAGTTAAAAGTCCAAAAATATAGAAAAGGAAACACTTTCATTCTTATTTCTCCTCGTCGGCTCGTTCGCCGCTGCTTCTCTTCCCTTCAGTTGGCATCTAAGACTCTCTCCACTCATCCTCATCAACGGCTCTCTTCGGCCGGCCATCTAAGACTTCCCTTGATGATCTTTAAACTTGAATATTTTTAAAACATTGAAATCTAAAGTCTAAGCTTATAGTTCTTAGGAACTAATATGTTGTATCTGTGTCGTTTTGGTTTTTAGTGTGTTTTTTGTTGAGACTTGAGAGTTTTGAAGCTTGATATTATTCTTGTATTATTGTTGATATTTGGTAGTTAATTCGCTGCTTGGTTGAAGTTATTATGAATCTAACTATAGATTTGATTATTTGAACTTGTCTTGCATATGCATATATACATATATATTGAATATAAAATAGGTAGCGCATCAGAACCGTGATGCACTCACATCGCATGGTGCATCGCGCATTCTTCTAATTTTGGGCTTTAGCGCATTTTAGCGCATCCTGCATTTTAAAACCAAGGCTTAGTTTTGGTAAGTTGTGGCATCAAAGGGGTGTTTGAAACAGAGTTTCACTAGCAAAATCATTTTTGAGATTGAAATGAGGTTCAATAACTAGGCTGAGATGATAGAGCTTGAATTTGAATCACATTTCAAGCCAAAGTCTATTCCTTAAGGCGAACATGAGTTTATTATCTCAAGTCGAACCCTGTTTGCCAAACAAAGGCTTTGGATCAAACCTAAATTTGAGTCGAAAACCTGGCCAAATTGGAGCGCTCATACATAGCTACCTCTCTAAGTTTTAACTGCTATTGGAGTTATTTTTGATTTTACTGACCAGTTATGGAAGATATATTTTTTATTCCTGTTTTCAAAAGTCTAATCCTTACGGCGAGCAAGAGTTTATTATCTCAACTTGAATCTGAGTCACATTTTAAGCCAAGTATAATCCTTAAGGCAAGCAAGAGTAGTCATCTCATATCGAACCCTGCTTGCCAAACAAAGGCTTTGGATCAAACCTGAATTTGAGCCAAAAACCTTGCCAAACTGGAGCACCCTCACATAGCTTACTCTCTAAAGTTTCTCTAAAGTTTGATCCTTAGAGTCGAGATGTATATGAAAATTTAGAAAACATAAGTGGTGAGTTGGATTGAGTTGTGCAAGAATAGATCAACTAGATGAAGTAGCTGGCTTTGCTTTTAAGGTTTAAACTTTAAGTTTTTTTTTAAAGAAATAGGAAATCAGCCCTCGTCAAACCTCTCATCTCACTAAAAGTGTATGATCTATCCTCTTCTTCGTAAGGCTTTTGGTGATTTGCTATGATATCTATCGGTGTATAACATCTAACTCAGTTCCCTATAACTTTTAAATTTGAGCTGCAATTTTGTTCTACTGGATGTCAGTTCACCTTATTGTTATTCATTGTTGACAGCTATCTGAGTGGCTGGAGTTGAATGGACATGAGTTTGGTGAGAGAGAGCATGCTTCTCGTCTTGATTTGATCTCCAAAGTGCAAGGTCTTCAGAAGGCTGAGAAGTACATTGTGGATGTACCAAACTCTTTTCAAGGGGAACATCTTTATCGAACTCTTTTAGCTAATTGTGTTTCTGTAGCTAATGTGAAGAAATCTGAGGCTGTTTTCAACAAAATGAAAGATCTGAGATTTCCAGTTACGAGCTTTGCTTGTAACCAGTTACTTCTTCTGTATAAGAGGCGTGACAAGAAGAAAATTGCAGATGTTCTCTTATTGATGGAGAAGGAAAATCTTAAGCCTTCTCCCTTCACATATAAGATTCTGATAGATACCAAAGGGCAATCAAATGACATAGCTGGGATGGAAAAAATTGTTGAGACAATGATGGAAGATGGCATAGAACCTGATTTTCAGATAAAATGTGTATTGGCTAGGCATTACATCTCTGCGGGGCTAAAAGAGAGAGCGGAGACTTTGTTGAAGGAGATGGAAGGAATAGATGTAACGCAAAACCGATGGGCTGTTCCCTCCTTACTTCCTCTTTATGCAGATCTGGGAAAAGCTGATGAAGTCAGAAGAATCTGGCAATTATGTGAACCTAAACCTAGACTTCTGGAATGCTTGTCAGCTATTGAAGCTTGGGGGAGGTTAAATAGAATTGAAGAAGCCGAAGCTGTGTTTAATACAATGTCAAAGAAATGGAGTAAGATGTCATCAAAGCATTACTCTACTCTGTTGAAAGTGTACGCTAATCACAAGTTACTGGACAAAGGAAAGGATCTCGTGAAACAGATGGCTGACAATAACTGCTATATAGGGCCACTGACTTGGGATGCACTTGTCAAGCTTCATGTTGATGCAGGAGAAGTGGGAAAAGCAGATTCCATACTGCAGAAGGCTGCAGAACAGAATCGCATGAAGCCACTGTTCAGTTCTTACATGACCATCATGGATCGGTATGCGAAGAATGGTGATGTACATAATGCAGAGAAACTTTTCCTTAGGATGAGAAAGGTGGGATATGTATCCCGACTTAGACAGTTCCAGTCGCTTGCTGAGGCCTATATCAATGGGAAGACTCCAGCTTATGGGTTTTCTGATAGGATGAAGGCTGATAATATTTTCCCAAACAGAGCACTGGCAGCACAATTGGCCCAGATAGATCCCCTCAAAAAGACAGCAGTTTCAGACTTGCCGGAAATGAGGGAAGATTAGCTGCCGTTGGCAATTCTTGATCCCTTTTATGTCAGTAGGCAGAGAATGGCTAATTAACAGTTAATGGTAGGCTTCTGGCATCATTGCACCTTAAGATTGTTTTCCCAGTTTCTATTATGCCACCCAAAACACTAAGAGGAAGTCAAGTTCGTCGTGTTTTTACTATGAGATAGGTGCTTGGCATTTTAGTACGCCATGAACTCTACGAGGGTGGAGAGTTGACTCTTTGCCTTGTAGCACTAACGTATCTTTTTTTTAATCAAAAAACAATTATTATTAATTAGCAGCAGATTTGATTACAATTTGGGACAACTGATAAGCTGCTTGAACACATCTCCTGGGAGTCTTTATGACTAAAACTTGTTCTAATGAAGCCAAAAGAGATTTAGCTTCTTCTACTTCAATGATTTGCAGAAAGTAGCATCTGTTATGAAGTGAACATCTTCATCTGTCTGAGGTTGGGGCTCCATAAGACTCCCAAAAGATGTGTAACTAGACAAATTAGGTACTCGCTCATGTAGAGATGAGCAGCATGAATTTGTTTCAGACTTCCTTTCAGGAATGTGATTTTTCCAGATAATTGCATTCCTATCTTGTTTTTTTTCAAATATGCCAAATGATTAAAAAGGATAGAGAGAGCATATTCTCTGACTGGACTTGAGGAATCCATCCTTTTAACCAATTTGAGAAACAGGCAGAAAAATCGAAACCTAAACTGCTTATCCTCCAATATCCATGCCCTTCTACTTGTCTCACATTCTGCGAATATGCGACTTATTGTTTTTCTTTTTGAGCGGCATTGTGGGCCCAGAGGTGTATGCATAGAATTCCTTTTGAAAAGTTCATCCATTGTGGGGAGTTAACCTCCAAATGATTTTTAACATCATCACTTGACTTAGATTTTCCCGAAGCGAAGATTACCTGCACCCGCGGGGTTGTTCATCCCACGAGTACGAGGGGTCAGTGATAAAGATTTGTACATTACTCTTGAGCTTACTCGTAACTATGATAAATTTAGATAATGAAAAATCCAGGGTTGTGTTTAAACTAACAACTACCATCATGGAGGTAAAACTAGACAAACTATGAACTAACTAGTATTGGGGGTTATTTGCATCATATGATCGACGTATATATTTGATCCTAGACTCTAATTCACATAAGCAACTATCAACTTATTTTCATGCTATATCACAGTGTGGAGATGTTAATTCCCCGAGAACTCCCACTGTCACACGGCTGGTTCTGCCCCTTCCTTTACAGACCACACCCGTAGCCCACTCCCGGTGCTAACAGACCCCCCCATTTTAAGTAACTATATCTTGCATAAGTCGCAATTGTTAGATGCGGGAGTAAACTCAATCACAATGCAGGGACCTCCACTATGAGCACCCATCATAGACCTCAAACGTAAGAGGACATCAGTACCTTGTGATAACTCTAGAGACTGCGCCACCCTTTAGGATTTTAATAACACCAACACGATATGTTCAATGCTCCTAACATGCAATTTCTCACACGACAAGACAATTAAGATTATTGTCTATTACCACCTCAACACTCACAAGATGAATTTATTGCACGTATCCGCTCGACACTCACACGACTACTATAACATTAATAATCCAACACTCCGAAACTAGCATTTAAAGCCTAGCACGATATTATGCAAGGAAGTGTGCATCTTAACATATTTCATAGCATAAATCGCAATAAGAAATTGAACTACAAATTAAGCACGATATTTATAACAAAGAGAAATAGGATGAATCTAAAGAGTCTCACAAATCAAGTCAAATCATGTTTACAAATAACAACCCCAAGAAAATAACTACTCCATTAACATAGATTAAATGGAAAACATAGGAATAAATGCCACGAATCTAGTAGTAAATGAAGAGAGAAGAGAAAGAACCCTAGAGAGAATCCTTCCTATCCTCATTCTCTACCTTTCTAAATTACTCTATGACTACTTGTTTAACGCTAAGAGGCTAAAGGCCAATTATATAGGTTAGGATAAATGGGCCTAAGAAAGCCCAAGTTGTAAACCCTAGTGCCAGTGTGGCATAGCCTATGTAGTATTGCACAAGATGTTGACCGAGGAATGCTGCGCTTGTAACTCATGGGACCGGTAGTGCGGATTTGCATGGCTCGTCTTCTGGTACTTGTATTTTCGATTTCTGAAGTTGCACAAGGCATAATGCACATTTGAACATCCCATTGACCAGGGATTGTTCCCGTAGGTAGGTTCATGTACGAGCCATGTAGATCTGCGCAGCCCGCCTCCTGGGTCTTTCATGTGGCATAGACTAATGGCACGGGCCATGCTATTTTACACGGCCCTTACACTTCTTCAGCACTCTCGAACTTGGCTTCTTTTCTTTGACTCTTTTATCTTCAACCACGTTTTGACTCATGGGCTTAAGTTATCTACCAATTTTGCAATTGACCTTCATTCATCTGCTCCAAAGTGCTTACGAGTAATCTACAAACAAGCTCACAAAACATAATCTAGATGCTCATAAGGTCAAAAATCCATTAGGCTCCTATTAGACTACAAAATGAAGGATTTAAATTGGAGAACCGAAAATGGTCATCTACACCCCTTATGTTCAAAATCCATCTAAACCTAGCAATTTACCCACAAATGCATAACAAAAGAGATGTTAAATTCCTTAAGAAATACATGCACTTGACTTCTTATCAAATCCCCCACAATTAAAACTTTAATCATCCTCGGGTAAACAAGAACAAGCAAAGACCTAAGCATCAACTAGCATGCAAATATTTCCCAAAGATACCCAACATTTTATTCCAGACTACCCTAGCCTCCAAGACATACGAATCTCTCATACTCTTATATCCCGAACCTAAATCAATCTAAACAACCAAAAAACCCATAAAAGAGTGAGGTAAACATGAAATCTGATGCTAACTTACTTTACCCAAAAGAACTTCCAATGACAATACAAGAGAAGCACAAAAAATTTCAATTTCTCTCATTTTTTCTAGGAGCCCTCTCGGGTTTTCATCCTATCATCACACATTTTTCTTTTTCAAGCTCGCCCTCACCTTTTCCCACATCATTTGGCCTCTCATTTTTGCATAGGTTTCCCTTTCGAGTTTTCAACCTATCCGGACCTCCCAATTTTGCCTAAATCGCCCTTTCGGGTTTTTGACTTAGGGGATAATATTTTTATTTCATTTTCCTCATTTTTTTTAATTTTCCCCAATTTTTGTGTTGGAAAAAATTCTCGAAAAGTGAGCTTCACACTACATGGAAATCAACCAATATAAAGAAAACAGAAAGAAAATTTACTGAAAATTTCTAAGTGCCTAACTACTCTCTCCCCCACACTTAAACATAGCATTGTCCTCAGTGCATAAAAAATTCAAAAATTATAAGTGGAGTAGGGATATCATAGACATTTACTCTTGGGACCCTGAAGGGCCTGCCCTCATGTGCCTCGTCTTGCGTCTTCTTCTCCTCTTTTCTTGCCTAACTCCTGTCTCTCGTTGGGAATGAGGTCGCAGAAGCCCTCTAGATTGGATGCATGCATCCTTTCCAACAATCGCTCCATGACTTCTTCTTACACCTCAACCATCTTATATGCAAATGCGAACTCTTCTTTCACTTCTTGCTCAATGGAATCAAGCCTAGCTTCCAAGTTCTTAAATTCCCGTCCATAGCATCAAGACACAACCTAAACTCGCCAATTTGTTGGCATATTCATTCTACCACATGACTCAATTCTTGAATTAGTTGGGTAGTGATGTGACTGTAGAAGCATGTGTTTTCTAAGGCATTTAGCATATTTTGTTAGCTTTTGTATGGTAGATTGCTAAATTTGAGTGACTTTACAATACAAAGGGTTTAGATGGTCATTGTTGGTTTTCATATCTAAATCCCTCATTTTATAGCTTACTTAGATATAATGGATTCTATGTCCCAACGAGCATCTAGATCCATTTTTGTGAGCTTTTATTTGTAGATTGCTCGTAAGCATTTCGTGTATTTTAGAAGGCCATTGGCAAGAACTGTAGTAGATTGTAGAAGGCCATTTGCAAAGATAGTAGAAGACTAAAGTCCACAAGTCAAAACATGGTAAAAGATAGAAGGGTAAAAAAAAAGAAGATAAAGAAGCTGATGAATTAAGGTCCGGGAGTTAGACTGAGTTCCAGGAACAATCCGAGAAGAATCAGCGTGAGTAGTACCATTGGATTCTTCTTCTCACGCGCTATAAAATTGACTACAAGAACTCCCAAATCAGATCAGCAGTTCATCTATAGTGGAACAAACAACTTGAAGGAAAAAAGCCAAGTTTTGGAATAGTCGAAGACTGGCACGACCTATGTAGATTTACACGGACCGTGCTAAAACAAGAGCTGAAGAGAATAAGCCCTCACATGGGCCGTGTGCTTTTGCATGGCCCGTGCACCCAGATGATGAAGACCCGAACCTCCAGTTTGCGGCCCGCGAGGTATTGAGCGACCGTGCGCTTAGAAGAAGAAGACTATAACTCCGGTTCGCAGCTCACGTGCTTACGCGCGAGCCGCATGCTCAGCTCACGTGGTAGCTTTGTTTGCTCCTTGGGAGTGTCGGGTTAGGCATATTTTAGGTTCATGAGTACCGGCTTTGTGAGTGTATGCATATATGATCGTGAGGACTGTTCCAATTGTTATAGCCTAACTTGATTAGATTGAACCCTATAGATTCAGTAGGATAGTTTGCAGCAACTATGGTTTTCGTGTAGCGACCATCGTTTTTGAACCCTAGAGTCATTGTGAGACACCGAGTCCTTTGCCTTTATAAGCCTAGGGAGAAGCGCCCACAGTGGAGTACTCGTGTTGCATTTACTCATAAGGAAAAGGAGCGCTATCCGGGTTCCTTTGATCGCCGACGCATTTTCCCCAATTATGGAGGCGATGTTGATAGGATCAAGTGGGCTTTAGTGCCTTTGTGTGTCAGATATTGGGAAGTGCCAACTATCACCCATACTATGTGACTTAGACATGATATAGGTTTATATGTCTTATATGTGATAGAATCTAGGATCAAAGTTATTTACCAGTCATGTTACACAAATATTCCCAAGACTAGTTTAATATAGTTTTCTCTTGTGTTTTTCATGATTAGTAGTTTGTAGACAAAAATCCCCAACATACAATCGGAGTAACGCCCAATTGTGAGTTGTTCTTAGTTAGCTTTCAAAGTATAGCATCTCCGTAGATGACCCCACACTTACCACTAGCTATTCTCTAGTAGTTGGTAGTAAGCACATGAGCAATAAACAAATTTTATCTTTGAAACGTGCCCGCGTGTAATTTGATTAAAAATAACAATCCCGCGGGTGTGGATCCAGTAGAATTAAAAGTTGCTCACAGAACACTCAAAACTGATCATAGTATTATGCCGGTTGGTTGGATTGGGTAGAGTGTGTTCTAGAGGGGGTTTCAACTCCCTCCTCATTGTCCACACCCAAAGTCGAGAAAATGTTGAAGAAGTTCTTCTCGAAGCTCAGGTTGGGGGCTATGAAAAGCTCTTCCAAAGTAGTATTGTGAGTAATAGTTGTTGACTGGCATTGTGGTAGTACCATGAAGTTACAAACACTTGCGTCAACATATAACCATATAAAGTGGTCACTTGAAGTAGTGGTGGAGACTATGGAAGCTTTCATAAACTTTTTCACAGTATACTTCATCCTTGTACGACCTATATTTTCCAAAGCAAGATGGTGTGAAGCCTAGTGTCCAAGGTATTGTGAGAGAAGAATAACCATACCTCCCATAGGTATCTTCCTAGTTATCTTCCCAGCTATCTTCTTTTCTACAAACACACACTCTTCAACGAACATGTCCACCATGCCGGAATGTGCGATCCTTTCTGAAGTCATTTATCAAAATATCTCTACATCCGCATTGGGGAAATGAGAAATCTCTTCGTGACACAAAATGACCATTGGTGGAAGGTGTTGGACATACCACAAAGCCAGGTGAACTATTGCAGTGTTCCTTCTCCAATGGTTCCTATTCAATCTCACTATTTGTCTCCAAAATCTACCCAATGCAAATGAAAGACCTCCCCTATGCGTCCTCAGAATATCCTTGCCATATTTTCATCCAAATGCACTTGCCACTTCCCAATGGGTCATCCGGTAATCCTTTTCAGCAAAGTGGAATGAGATAGTTCTCCTCCGTTCATTTTTGGTATTTTACTCAACAGTGGCTAAAAACTCTAAGGTCTATCAAATGTATGTCTTTGAGTGCATATCTAGGAATCCTTCTTGGCCTAATCGACTTAATAAGTAAAGCAGGGGTTGTAGTAGGTCGAGTGCTTCCAAAGTCTCTTAGCAAGCAAACTTTGTCAACACGGGAAGTGGTTCCTTTCTCTATTCGGCTCCTTTGAGGACCTATTCTATCAAAATTAAGAGAAGATGGTAATGGCAAGGTATAAAATTTTAAGCACCAAGATTATCATCACCGGGAATCATGTTTCCCTAAACATCAATCATTTATCACATCATATAATCACAACTAAGAGCTCATATTCCCCCTCCCCTCCCACACTTTGACTAACATATAAGCATTCCACAATCATGCCAATGAAAGCAAGTAAACATAAAGTTCAAACCATTACCCGAATTTGCAGCTTAGGAGATGAAAAACACACAAGAAAAGCAAAATAATGAGTAACTGTCTGGAAAACCATAGTATCCAACTCCTCAATCGTGGTTTTCTCCTTGGTGGATTCAATCATTCAAAACCCGGGCAACTGAAGAGCCCGTCCCACCCAACTCGTTCTTTGGCCTTGTTCTTTTCATGGGCGCCCTCTCTTGCACTTCACTAGAACACTCAGATAGACATTCATATTCCCAGATTGTTGCATGATCCTGGAGGATAAAATTATGAAACCTTTAAAATAATTACTATTTGATATAATTTCTTTTTATAAATCATATTTATCAGCATGGTTTACATTTCCAAATAACTAGCTGCTCTTAACTATGGAGCCGCTCCTATAAGTATATTATTTATATTGAATAAACTTAGTATGGAAAAAGTGATAATCGAAAATGCCAAATTACACCGAGCAATGTTAAAAAGGAAGTGTGAAAATAATTTTTTCGGAGAGTTAAGTTTATTTTTTGTGATTCCAGTGCATTGTTAACCATAACATTGATTGATCCAACCATAAACAAAGTTTACACATTTTGTTGTAAAGTGTCAAATTATCCTTATCATTGCTCAAATATTTCAAGTTATTAGATTTTTTTTTACTAGCTAACTTTTTCTCTCATAATAACAAAAAAATATTTGGATTTAAGGTTAAAACTTTATCCCTCTTTTATTATTATTTTTGAAAAAATGGTAATTTTGGGCGGAAACGGTTAAAGTATAAAAAAGTGCATTGTTTGAGCATAATTAGGCATAACTTTACTTGCATTACTTGAGCCAACTCACGTGAATCTCAACTCGAAACCTTTGGTCCCAACATGCACTCAACCTCCGATAGTAAGCGGTGGATTTGTGTGGATTTTTAGTGGGGTTGATTTTTAAATATCATCTAAATGTATTCATGGGATTTAGTTGATTTACCTTAATATCTGTTAGCGCTAGCAGACATAAGGTTATCGGTGGCCTCCAATCAAATGATGCATCCGATTTAATCCTTTGGCCGAGATTGTTACCCTAGTATTCATTTTTTCCAACCTTGGAAGAAATTGATAGCATCAAGTATAATGATCACTTCAATAGAAAATGTTCTTGGTATCCCTCCTTCAATCACATTTAGCCATTATTTAGCTTTAGGGTTCAAGAAAAGTAACCATATATGCATGGTTCAACAAAATGAAATTGATCTCATAGAGACCACTTGC
>JAULKJ010000001.1:7502729-7513955 GCA_032355405.1 Rubia balearica
TGGCACTCTTCATTATTTCTTGGACTTGAATTTATACCCACCTCTTCAGGTATACTCGAGACATTTTGACTCGTGCAGGGATGTCAGATGCTTCCCTGGTCTCTAATCCTTTTGTGCCATGTTCTTAGTTGCACAGTTCTACCAGTCTTCCATTCCATAATCCGACTCTGTATCGTTCACTGGTTGGAGTTCTTTAGTATTTGACTACACTCATCCAAACTTGGCTTTCTCAGTCAACACATTCAGTCAATTTCTTCAGGACCCCATAGATGATAGTTAGACGGATTGTGCGTTATGTTTGAGGTACTCTACACTTTGGCCTCACATTTCGTTCTGCTAGTGCTCCTGAGGTGTTGGGGTATTCAAATGCTGACTGGGCTCGTTGTCTGAAGACCCATTGGTCTACCTATGGATATACTATTTTTCTTGGTGGGAATCTTATTTCCTGGAGTGCCAAGAAACAACCCACTGCCTCTCGTTACAGTACTGAGTCTGAGTATCGAGCCCTTGCATACACTGATTTAGAGGTTATTTGGCTTACGCACTTGCTTCGAGACCTTCGGGTTCCCCTGGCTGGTTCCGTTACTATTATGTGACAACAGTAGAACTATATTCTTGGCTCAGAATCCAGTTTCTCACAAGCGGGCGAAGCACATTGAATTGACTATCATTTTGTTCGGGAGTCAGTGGCTACCGGCAAGTTTCGCTTTACGCACGTCCCTACTACTCTCCAGATTGTGGATATTTTCACGAAAGGTCTTTCTCGTCCGTTTTTTGAGTTCTTCAGATCCAAGTTTTGCATCGGCGAACATCCGACGTTTCGCTTGAGCGGGTGTTAAAATAAATCAGTTAGATGATTAAATTTGATTTTATCTTGTTTAGAGTTATACTTGGACTAGTCTACTTTTATGTCTTATACTCTATTTATTCTTCTGATCATCAATAATAATCATTACGAAAAATATTTTCTATCACTTTTATAATATTCTTTAAATCACTACTTACAATACATGTTCAAAACGGTTTCCTTTGGTCTTCAACTTGTCCTCTTTAGTTTAACTTTCAACTTGTCCTCTTAAGTTTAACTTTCACAATGAAATAAATTGAAGACGACTGAATTGAATTGAGGTGTGAACATGTAACAATCACTATTGAAATTAATTCATCATTTTTTGTCCAAATTATAAAAGACTACGATAATGATAAATAATTTATTCTAAACATATATATTTTTTCCAGTTACATATTTAATTATTTGAACAAAATGTATTTTTGAAATATGGCTATTTAGAAAGGTAAAGTTTTGAAAAATACCGTCTTTACATAGGTTTGTGGAAAGACGGTGTTTAATTAGAATAATAAAAAGATAAAAGGTTTTAATGCAATATTAATAATTTACTACGCAATGTGTAGTATTTATAAGTTTATGACCCGATTAATGCAAACCCAAAAATTTTATATATATCTTTTGTAATTTGCAGTTCAAAACTTTATATTTCCATTATTTATGAAAATGCCGTATTTCAAGCGAATGACTCATTTATAAAACGAAGGAGTAGTTAATGCTAAATAAAATATCTTTATTTCATAACTTGAATGGACACAATAATTGGTTTAGAAGCTTAATTGAAGTGGTCAAAGCATTCATTCAAACGAAAAACATGATATCCCCAAAAAAAATCAGTGAACAAATTTTTTGATAAATGGATATAAAAAAGATTAGAAGTAAATTAGCCATCGCAAAAGGATATCATTAAGTACAAAAAACATGATATCCACAAAAAAGAGAATCAGGAAACAAAAATTTCATAAATTATAAAAAATACTTCCTCTAGTCTAGAATAATTGACACCAACCAAATGACACACTTAAAAAAAAGTAAAATGAGTGGTGGAAATTGTATAGGGAGAGAGAAAGTTAAAAAGTAATTGATGGATAAAATTAATCTTAATTTTGCCAAAAAAAGAAAAGTACCTATATTAAAAGACTAAATAAAAAGGGAAAGAGTGTCAATCTTGGTTTTAAAATGCGCTATGCGCTCCGATGCGCTGCCTCCCCGCATTAGTTGTCTTGATGCACTAGTTTTCCAAGATGCGGCCGCATCAGATGCTATACGCTTCGCATCCGATGCGCTCCGATGCGACCGCATCATGACTTTGATGCGTTGTGCTGTTAAAAAAACTCGTTTAAATATTTAAAAAATCCATTTAATTAAAAATTCCATTCAAGTTAAAAGTACAAAAATAGAGAAAAGAAAACTCTTTCATTCTTATTTTCTCCTCGTCGGCTTGTTCCCCGCTGCTTCACTTCCCTTCGGTTGGCATCCAAGACTCTCTCCACTCATCAACGGCTCTTTTCGGTCAGCTATCTAAGACTTCCCTTGATGATCTTTAAATTTGAATTTTTTAAAAACATTGAAATCTAAAGTCTAAGTTTATAGTTCTTAGAAACTATTATGTTGTATCCGTGTCGTTTTGGTTTTTTAGTGTGTTTTTTGTTTAGACTTGAGGGTTTTGAAACTTGATATTATTCTTGTATTGTTGTAGGTACTTGGTAGTTAATTCGTTATTTGCTATTTGGTTGAAATTATTATGAATCTAACTTTACATTTGATTATTTGAACTTGTCTTGCATATGCATATACACACATATATTGAATATAAAATAGGTAGCGCATCTGAACCGTGATGCACTCGCATCGCATGGCGCATCACGCATTATTCTAATTTTGGGCCTTAGCGCATTTTAGCGCATCCCGCATTTTAAAACCAAGAGTCATTTCTACATTTTGTATTATTGTATCTACCTTACTTTCTGTCATATTCTATAATAGATGCTAAGACACCAGCCAATGGTTGAAAAATTCTCAAGAAACCTAGGTAATGGGAAAGCTCCTGCATATGATTGTTGAACATGAGTATGTGTTACTGGTTGTTATATGCTGAGAAAATGGGTTGGTTGTCCTGAACTTAGAGACTTGTCAATCTGTTTATATGTGTTTCCATTTCTGCAACGCCAATTCATTGTTAATACTGTAGTAACTCCTTTGTTTATTATGTACACTCTATTGCACTGCCTCACTTGTGTGCTGTTTCTCTACCTGTCTTGATAAGTTTGTGTGATAACTCATAACGCATTATCTCACATGATCACATACATTATCAGATTCGAGACAGTCCTATATGTCATTATTTTTTAGTGTTTTAAAGATCCCATAGATCAGAGGAGATTCCATTGTTTCATGTACATCAATATATGTTCCCTTTTACTTAGCAGCTGCAGAAGGGTTGATCTGAATGACATAATTTAACCTCTCCAATTTCTCTGTTTCAGAGATATTTATTGTTGAAGGTGATTCAGCCGGTGGAAGTGCAAAACAAGGTCGTGATCGACGGTTTCAGGTAAAAATTCTGATACTTGTATTCATGCAAATGATTAATTGGATACGAAAATGTGGGTATGCGGAAGTCAGGGAGAAGGTGTTGGAAGGAGTAAGAGGTAAGGAGATATCCTCAGAATCTCCTCTGCAGACTGCTCCCCCCTTGCATCCTTTAAAATGTATTAGAACATTTTAAGGTTTCTTCATGTACATATGTTGGATTTTGAACCAAAACACTGAAACAAACAGTTTACAGCCCAGAACATGGACAATACACGTCAGTTGATAAGTCAACCTTCTTAAGTGGTGTTTTAGTAGTGGTCAATATACGAGAGGAAGGTATGTTAGCATTAACAGCTTCCGTTCCCCCTTTGCATTAATTTCACTTCCCTGTGTAACTTTCTTAAGAGTGGAAGTCTTTTTTTATTTCACTTGTATCAAGCTTATATACGAGATCTCTTCACTGGTCCCTCTTCCTGGGAATTATGTGCAAGTTCTATTCTGTAAGAATTGCCAGGCTTGACCGCGATATTCTGACAGGATGGTTTTATTATGATATACTTCAAACTTCCCACTCTGTATTGTTGTAAGCTAAAGTGGGCCCCAAACATTTGTTGGGGTCAAGAGATTAGGAAAGCTTAGTTCAATCGTCACTTCTTCTTGGAACTGCAACTTCCTTTCTGTTTATCTGCTCAGTAAGATTTGTGCTCCAACTTAATAGCGTAACTTCCAACTAGAAACACATACAGAGGTATTTATGTGTGTTTTAGTTACAGTTTTTTGTGGCCAGAGAGCATTGTCGAGTGGAAGTTTCCTTTCTTTGCAGAGTGCTTTTCCTCTGTTAAGAAATCATTTCTCTGCTGGATAATTCAGCATGACCATTTGTCAATGGATGATATGTGGTAGATGCTTTGTAAGAAATGCCATATATCTTAGTGCATCCCACACTCTAATACAGAAGTGGGGTCCTCGATAAATAATCATGGTCTTGGAATTCCAAAGCTTCAGTAGAAAGACACGTTAGATGAGAGCTTCTGAGATGCCTCGATTTTTAAGGATGCTTTGAAAATGTTCTCACCAGTTAGGATTAAAATTGGTAGAAGCTCAAAAACTTTTGATTCCTCATATTTTCCCACGAGGCTGAAAGATTGTGAAGTCTGCTATCCAATCATATTACTGTCTAGTTATATATCTTATTTAGTTCCTTCTCAGCTGTTCTTTTTATTCAATAACTTGTGATGATTGTGTAAAACATTACTGTGGAGTTTGGGTGACAATAGCGACTTGGTTGTATTATGCAGGCAATCCTACCTCTAAGAGGTAAAATTTTGAATGTTGAAAGGAAAGATGAGGCATCCATGTACAAAAATGAAGAGATTCAGAATCTTATTCGTGGTTTGGGCCTTGGAATGAAGGTGATGAAGTTCGCTTCAATTTTTCTGTTAACTGTGAATTTTTTTACATCTAAATCATCCTTTCTGATTTCAGGGGGAAGATTTCAACAAGGAGGCTCTTCGATATCACAAAATTATAATTCTCACTGATGCTGATGTTGATGGTGCTCACATTCGAACGCTTCTTCTTACTTTTTTCTACAGATACCAGGTAATAAAGTAACCTGCCTAAATTAACTGAACAGAAAAGTTGTGCACTGATTGTAGTTGTGCTATTATGTTCAAGCCTTCTTCATGATACTATGGACTCTATTATACATTCTGAACAGCTGTTGACAACTGATTGCAGAAAGCTTTATTTGACGAAGGCTACATATATGTCGGCGTTCCTCCTCTATACAAGGTTTCTCGCCGTTGATTGTTTCTATTAGCTTTCCATTCGTTAAGTTGCGATATGTTTGTCATTGCTCAAAGTGTTCAGGTTGAGCGTGGTAAGAACGCATACTACTGCTATGATGATTCAGAACTAAAGAAGCTCCAGAGCTCTTTTCCTGCAAATGCATCATACAACATCCAGAGATTCAAAGGTACAATCTGAATGATGCCTGGCATCCTGTGTTTGGAGTCCAGAGATAATCGCAAGTGAACGTGGTGTATTTGATCTACATTTAATAAGCATTTTCCTGCAATTGAGAAATCAGTAGTGAGAGCATGGATAGACCACTTTAATAAAATAGTGCTGCAGTTATAATTATGAAAGACATTATCTGTATGTGATCACAAATCCAAGGGCATCATGGACTCTGATCAGTCATCTACTGCGGTCATTATCTCTGTTTTCATGTAAAAGATAATTCCTGATTAACTGATGGTAAGATTATGGGTTCAAAATGGATAAGTTATGTATGTTGGTTTTAGTTTACCTGCCTGTTGAAAGGTGCAATTCCATGTATATATTGTTCCTTCATTTCTTAAATTTTCTGTCCATGAAGGGTGTGATTGTTCTTGGGTAGTGCATGATTAGGAATTCAATTTTGGTTAGGAAATGGGCAAAACTGGGTGAAAAGCACTAAATGAAATAATAGTGTTATCTATAATTTTATTTGCTTGTTAAGACAGTAATGTATTCAAGTGTCGAGGGTAAATACTTCAATTTCTTTATTGCTGAAACCCTCCTTTTTGTTTTAAGATACCACGATATATCTGGTGGTGGTATGTGATTGGCTTAATGGAAATGTTTCTTAGTTATATTGAGTATTCAATTGCAAATGAATGTGTTATTTCAGGCTTGGGAGAGATGATGGCAATGCAGCTATGGGAAACAACATTAAATCCAGAGAAAAGGCTCCTAAAACAGTTGAAGGTTGAAGATGCAGCCGAAGCAAATGTTGTCTTCTCGTCTCTTATGGGCGCACGGGTAACCTGTCTAACATCCATGCCTTAGATGTTTCGGATATTACTCTCTGTTTGAAAAAACTAATGCTGAGATGGTCATTCCACTGCTATAAAGTGGTGCTTACATTTAGTTTGTAGTCTTTGGTTGGGGTTTTCCTCAGCACTGATGTACATACAGTGGCTTGTTCTAGTACAAAGACTTAACATTGCAATGGCTGCTACTACTTTTGTAACTGTTTAAATGTCAGTCCGTGGATTGCATTTTATGAATGTTGACACCTCGGATTTTCCTTGCCTGCTATTTTTTACAGGTGGATGGCCGAAAAGAACTTATTAGAAATTCTGTGAACATGATCAACATAGATCAGCTGGACTTATGATGCGTCAGATCAAATTGCTTTGTATTTTGCTCTGAACCCTTGAGAAGTGGGCACAAAAGCTTACATCAGATTCCTCAATCTCCTCCATCTTGTTCGTACACGTATAGGATCAGCTGGACATTTTGCATAATAGTTTGTAGCTGACATCATATAGGATGGTAGGAAATCAATAGTTATGTGATCTTCGCAAGAAGTCTCTTTCGCGCAGTAGGGCTGTGTAGACTAATGGTCGAGATTGCTAATTATTTTGCTGACCTTTAAACGCAAGAATTTCTTTGTATGCATCATCTACTATTTTAAATTTAGGTTATTTTTTTGATCAAAAACTGAATATTTTATTAAGGGTCTCCTGATAAGTAGCCTGTCATAAGCTTATGGATAGGCATGGGTTTGTTTGCAAATAAAAGGAATTATGTGAAAAAGCAGATCCGGGTCATAAGATTTGAAACGGGTCACACAAAAACACACACCTCGAAACCTTTTCCTAACTGTTTCTTCCTCTGATTTCGATTTCTCTGCTTCTCCGATTTCTCTGCGCTTACTCTCCGATTTCACTGCTAATCCAATGTCCTCCTACGACAATGACTACTTTTCGGCAAAAGTGAGAAAGAAAATTGCAAATTAGAAATAGATCTACTGCTAGAGGAGATTGAAGCCGATCAAATTTCAACAGCTTTAGTCATGAAAACTAATGCAATTGAATTGGATCCTGCTAAAGAAAATGCGATTGAAACAACTGAGATTCAGCTCCAAAGAAATGAAATTCAGCTGCAAGAAGCTAAAATATCCCCACCACACATAACAATGGCGATGGCAAATACAGATCTCCAAACTAACAAAGATAGAAGACGCACCATGGACATAGAAGAGTTAGAACGGGAATCATATCGAGCACAACCTGATTTTTCTGCAGACACAGATGGCAGATATAGGCATTCCAATTCTCAAGGTTGATGGTGCATTCTGGAAGCATAGGGTCATGGAGCTGCGACATGAATGATATTGCGAGGACAACACGTTAGACAGACACTTAGATATCGTTTTTCGGCGCAATCGGCTGTAATGGTAGAGACCTTGGGATGTTTATTAGGTTTGCTATCAGCAGCTGGGCAAGGAATTCAACAAATTTGGGTTCTATCAGACTGTCAGGTGCTGGTAGATCTACTTTAGAGACCTGAAGAAAAACCGCTGTGGGAAGTGGATGACATCCTTGCAGATATCATAATCATTAGTCAATATTTCAACAGTGTAATATTTTGTAAAATTTTGAGGGCTTTGATCTGCTTAGAGCATAATGTGGCCAATGCCTTTAAACAATCTTCTTTATGTAGTACTTTGTCTTAATATAATATAGGATAATTATAAAACATAGAAGCTGAAATATTACCTAACTCCATTGAAGGTATGAATTTCTCTCATCGGATTGAAATTACATTATTGAATTGCAATCGATGTGAATATGACCATATTTGGAACTTCTGGATGCTGAAATTCAACTGTTATGAACATGTGGAAACATTAGCACAATAAACTACATGCAACTGAAAATTATCGTATACTCTATGCATTTATTAACTTAAAACATGTATATTTTACAATAAATCATGCATTAGATTAAAGTGAACAAAACACATAGAATGCATTTATCAATTTCAAGCTTTTTACAAACTTGTGCATTGTTCAGCTTATAACATGTATAACATAAACTAAACTTTGCATATGTTACACTTAAAAATGTATTTATTATGGGGATTAGAACAGAGCTTCTATAATTTTCTAATTTTAAGTAACTTCTTGTAGACTTTGCATAAATCACATTAGAACATGAATATCTTACATTATAAAATGTATTCATTATTAGTATAGGTGATGATCTTCCAAATTTAAATGAAATATATGCTAGTAAAATCAAACTGACGTAAAAGGAAAAATTTGGAAGCAATACATGCTCTGTATAAGAAGTATGCAAATGCTATTGGTTTCAGCTATAGGAAATACTGTCAACGTCTAAACAACAAGAAGCATATTCGTGAAAAGAACTACAAGTGCTCTTGTGGAGGCCAACCAAAAAGATTAAAACCCAGCATTATCAGCCCTGTTCCTTGTGGGGTTAATGAGAGTTATTCTGCAAAAAAGAAGAAGATGAAAATAAAGGATCTGATTATAACAGGATGCCTAGCTGAAATTAGAGTCAAACTGGAGCAATATTATTACATGGTGACTCACCACATCACGAAACACAACCATGAGTTAACAAGACTAGCCTGACAGTATCTCAATAGGAGTGAACGAAGGATTACAGAAGATAATGGAACAAATACATGGCTTTTGAAATTGGTGGAGAAGAAAATCTAGGGTATACGATGAAAGACCACCTCAACTTTGTGAGTCGACTTCAAATGAAAGAATTTGATAGTGGAGATGCTCAGAAAATTGTTGGTACACTCTTGGAAATAATGACTAGGACAAATATTTGTTCTTCAAAGTCAAGTTCAACGAAGAGACAAGACTATCAACAATGTTTTAGAGGGAGTCAATGATGTTGGAGGGCTACAAACTGTACGGGGATGTCACCATATTTGACTTTACATATAGAACAAACAAGTATAGCTTGATTTGTGAGCAAATAGTTGGAATCAACAATCACTGGAACATAACAATGTTTTCTTGTGATTTTATTGCAAATGAGTTGGCTGATACTTTTGTGTGGATTCTCCACACTTTCAAGAAATCAATGGAAGGGAAGGAACCTGTCTCGAAATTCACAGATCAAGATCCTGCAATGGGCAAAGCAATAAATGAGTTATGTTATAACTTATGAAAATTTGTTACTTACAGATCTGAACACTAAATATGGTCTGTTAGAAACTGCAACTGTTACCTTACAATATGTATTAAATAACTTATAAACGTTACTAATTACTTTAAAGCACAAGTATCCTGAAAATGTTGAAACTTCTGAAATTTGTTACTTACAAATCAAAAAACTGAATAGATCTACTGCTAGATGAGATTGAAGCCGATCAAATTTCAACAGCTTTAGTCATGAAAACTAATGCAATTGAATTAGATCCTGCTAAATTTGTTACTTACAAATAAAAAAACTGAATAGGGAATGTTAGAAATTGCAAATTAGAAATAGATCTATTGCTAGATGAGATTGAAGCCGATCAAATTTCAACAGCTTTAGTCATGAAAACTAATGCAATTGAATTGGATCCTACTAAATTTGTTACTTACAAATCAAAAATCTGAATAGGGAATGTTAGAAATTGCACCTGTTAGCTTACAGTATGTATAAATTATGTTATATGACAAATTAGTTACTTTAAAATTCATGTATTAATTAATTTTCATTTCTGGGTACAACTTTCAGGTCTTAAGAGCACACAACATAGGTTGTACTTATGGGACATAAAAAAATGCAATCCAACATTATGGAAAATTGAAGAAAGATGAATCGTTTAAAAACGCTTTAGATATGAAAGGAAGTGGCGCTCTAGCTGAATTTGAAGAGAAATTAGATTACCAACTAAAAGTTGGAAAATAACACATGGTTTCAATGGTTATACGATATTCTTGAGAAATGGAGCACAACATTCAACAAAGATATCTTCTCTACAGGTATTATATCATCACAAAGGAGAGAAAGTACCAACCACACACTATGCTTCAGTGCAAACAAAACAACTACTTTCACTCACTTCTTTGAGCTCTTCAACCAAACAATCAAAAAGTGGAGGAGAGATGAAGAAGACAAGGAAAATACATGAGAAAAACCAGAGCCAAATTTTGAAAAATAAGCATGTATGTTTACATTCAGATTATTTAATACCAAAAAGTACCAATTTTCCTAGATCCCGAAACTGTTAACCAATAATATGCATTTGTTTTACTACTACTACAACTGTAAAAGTTTGGTTAAACATGTTGCAAATGTTTACACACTTGTATTGTACAAAAGGATTCAAAGTTCTATAGCAATGGAAACTAAAGTCAAGAAGGTATTCTCAAAACCACCTTCAAGGAAATATGAAGTCAGCCTAGAACATGATGAATCTAGATCGGAGATAGTTGAGCACAAAAATGAAGATGGACTAGTAGAAGTACAATGAAAATGTAAATGCTTTGAAGTATCAGGTATGTTGTGCTTTCACATTTTTAGAGTATTGCACCTCAACTCTATCAATGAAATTCCAGAGATGTACATTGTCAAAAGATGGAAAAAATGCCAAAGCAGAAATATGGGACAAGGTTCTTTGGGCAAGGAAAAAACAAATGGTGTAGTTTCATGGCGGAATCATATGTCCATCAAATGCTTCAATCTAGTTCTGAAAAGCGAAGAAAACTAAGAAGTTAGAAGAACTCTTGAATAAATGTTTGACACGTGTTTTCAGCAAGAATAGAAGAATTTTTTGCTTCAAAAACCAATGCTATTGAACATTCAGCCACAAGTAGAAAATACAACTCCACCATAACAACTTGATGTGTCCATTTTATACTGTTATTTTAGGAAATTTTGGATTCACTTTTGTACACTTTTGTGCTCTATGTGTGGCAATTTGCCTTGAAGTTCTCTAAGGAGAGTTAAGAGCAACTTTGTGCTTTTATCACTTTTCTAGAGGATTTTGTGTAATAGGGAATTGTTGGAAGACTTTGAAGGCTTTGAAGACTATCT
>JAULKJ010000001.1:7544881-7557107 GCA_032355405.1 Rubia balearica
GGCCCGCCCCCCCCCCCCCCCCGGATCGTGCTGGCTTAGCTGGTTTAGCCGGCAGACTTGTTCACTTCATCATGGGTGAACCGTTGGTTTGAGTTGGGAGTTCTTGTAGTCGATTTTATAATACTCGAGAAGAAAAATCCAATTGTTCCAACCTTAAGGACTGATTCTCCTTGGATCTTTCATCGGACAAGAATCCCTTCATTTTAGACTTGGCTTTTGTGAACTCCGAATCCGCCTTTCTTGGTACCAATTCCATCTGCTACCATGCATTCAGGTCTTTGGCCTTCAATCTACAATTATCCTTGTGGATGGCCTTCTAAATCTACCACCACCCTTGCGAATGACCTTCTACAAAAGATAATAAACGGATGTACTCACGAGAAACCTAATGATGCGATCAAAAAAGGAAGATCTAGGCGCCCGTGAATACAAAGTGTCCATTGGTTCTAATTTAGTCTATAAAACCATGGATTTATACAAGAAAATCAATAATGGCCGTCTAGACCCTTTGTCGTGCAAACCTAACTAAAACTAGCAATCAACCAAACAAATGATGATAATAAATGTGTCAAATGCATCGGATAATGCACGTTATATTGTGCACATCAATATGCAAAAGAATTGAATAACTTTTATTATTGATCTTGCTAGATACCATAATGAAGACCCTTTGATCAAATGGAAATGTACTATAACCTGTAGATATTGATGGTCGAGAACCATCATATATATGGTCGGATGTGAGTGCCAGTATGTTGATTTCTCATCAATGGCTTTCATGTTTGATAGGTGTCGTCTCTAAGGCGATCAGACTCCCAATAAGGTCGACGCGCTTGGAATTTTAATAATGTTTCATTTAGAACCTGAAATTTTTCATAAGTTTATTTACGAGTCAGTCTTTATGTGTTTTGCGGCTTGAGATGAAGACAGTGACGAGATTGATGCGATCCTGCACCAAACTGGAGGTTCTTCCTCTTAAATATGATCACAGAGGATACTGAATCTTTATCTTTATGTACTGAGTTGTTCATATGAGGTTTGTGTATACCTAGCTATATGTGCTGTTTAGATGGTAAAGTTTATGAGTTGTGTTTTGTGACTTAGTCCGATGATGCTGATAACCTGTGCAGTTTCAATTGGTCAGTTCTCATGTTGGTGTTGTGCTAAGATTATCCTCGTGCTGCCTTTTGTGGTCTTGCATTGCATATTCTGAGTTTTTGTTTTTGTCTAATGTACATTGATACGTGTGGATGCTTAGCGGCATGTATATGTTTTACCTTGGTATGGGACCTCTTAAGGTTTACTAGGTAACCCCCCACCCTACGCCTCATTAGTTTGTTGATAGTTTTTTCTGATTACGATTCCCCTTCAGTATGATGGTGGCATAATAGAATAGTTAAGTTAAAATTCTTAGTAAAATCCTTCGCCATATTATATCAAGAGAATTTAGAATTTTTTCATGAATAGATTGATTAAAAGTAATTCAATGGTTGGACAAAAGTAGAGAACATAAAAAAAGAAGTTTTAACATTTTTTGTAGTTTCATATATTCCTGATCTCATGTTTCTCTTCGAATTACTTCAGGGAATGACTATGCTACCCTTATATTCCTATGCCTTCGGAACATTAATTTTGTTACTTAACGTTTTATTTAGTTTATGTGCATAAATTTTTATTCCTCCCATAGTGTCTTTTGAAAATACAAATCAATGACACCAAGTAAAAGGCATTAATGAACTCTTGATACCCGTAGTCCACTTTATTTATTTGAGCCTATTTCCATATTTTCACATAACAACAGTTCCCTCGGGTTTTAGTATCTGTTACAGTAACTTGTAGCATTCTGATAATTTGATAATCTTTTGTGCGGGTTCTATAACGGTACTGTTGAATCCTTCGAGTCTTCGAAGAAGAAGTTCAGGTTTTCCTCGACTTACATGATTTCTGTTTTAATTGGCTGGCCTTGTAGATATTATCAAATTGATGCCATGTTTTACTTTGAATCAGATACTTTGGTCCTTTTTTTGTAATTTGATTTCGATTTGGCTCTGCATGCTGTCTTTTGTGATAGAACGAAACTTTTTATGTTAATTATACGATATTTGGGTGTTTTGAGCATGCGACCTCGATGGAATGGTCATTGAGTTGAATTAATTACCTATCCTCTGGGTTCAGCTATGTTTTCGCTCATTTTTGCAATCGAACACAGTTCATTTACTTTCATGGGTTTTTTAAAATTATGGAACTGATAGCAATATTTCATCTGCACGAATATGAATCCCACGAGTTATCTATTAGCCCAAAAAGATGGATAACAAACACAACGTAAAGAAAATAAATGAAATAATAAACACAAGAATTTACGTGGTTTGGTCAAATTGACCCACATCCACGGCTGGAGGGGATCGGAAGTTTCACTATATGCGGAGAACCTATGAACCAATTATGTGGTAAAATATATATAAAAAAAATAGGGTTTTGGCTTCTACAACTACAAAGGAGAGCTAAGGGGAGAAGAAAGCAAGTAGCAAAGGAATGCTATGCTTGAGGTGTGTGTTTGAAACTACTAAGTTCATTCCCTATTTATACTACTCCAAGTCCACCAATGGCCAAGAGCTCTCAAACAAAACTTATCCCAAAATCCCAAGAAATCCTCATTCTTGCTTCAAGTATGGATTGTGAACATTGAATCCAAATATTTCTTGCAAAAAGATCATGATAGTTGAACCCCAATAGTAAAAAAATAATGATTCAACTTGCTAAGCATGGGAAGAGAATAGTGTTGCAATTTAATGTTTTGCATGCTTGTCTTTGCTATCCTCCAAAGAAGTTAATGTTCATAGACAATTGGGTGAAAATCAGTAATTCTTCACAAATCTCCACCTTGGTCTGAACCCCAAAAGTAATAGTTTACTTAACCTCCTCCTACATGGCCCTAATGGGCCAAATCACCAACAAGGAACACCAATTTAGTCCAAGCATTGCTTGAACTTGAAATAGGGAAGAGCCTTCGTGAACATATCAGCAGGATTATCCTTTGTATTGATTTTCTGAACAAGAACATTCTTCTGTGCAATGGTATCACAAATGAAGTGATACTTAATATAAATATTCTTTGTTCTCTCATGATACATCTGATATTTAGTCAAGTAAATTTCACTTTGACTATCACAATGAATGGTAGTAACCCTTTGTTGTAGAGTTAATTCGCCGAAGAGACCTCTCAACCATAAAGCTTCTTTGATAGCCTTCGTGACTGCCATATATTCTGCCTCAGTATTAGATAAAGCAACTACATGTTGTAGAGTATCTTTCTAGATAATTGCACAACCTCTAATGTAAAGTACATAACATGTAAGAGGCTTGCGCTTATCAAGATCGCCGGCAAAGTCCGATTCTACAAAATCAACCAGAGTGTTGTTGGTTCTACCAAACTCTAAACACATTTTTGAAGTACCCTTTATGTATCTGAGAATTCACTTCATTGCTTGCCAGTGTACTTTGCCCTGATTGGCCATATACCTGCTAACAACACTAGCAACTTGTGAGATATCAGGACGAGTACAAACCATTGCATACGTAATTCTCCAAACCAGAACTCTAGCCATATAATCTTCTTCATCCTATGATTTTGGCGATTGGAAAGTAGATAGCCTGAAACGGCTACCAAGAGAAGTGCTAACTGATTTGGCATCAGGCATGCTAAATCGCTCTTAAACTTTCTTAAGGTAACTCTCCTGGGTCAGGTACTATTTTCAAAATCCTCGATCTCTTCATATCTTCATACTAAGAATCTTCTTAGATGCACCCAAATCTTTCATCTCAAATTCACTATTCAACAAGGCCTTCAACTTATTAATTTCTGCAAGTTCTTAGCCGCAATAAGCATGTCATCAACTTATATTAGCAAATAAATGAATGAGTTATCTTGTAACTTCTAGAAGTAAACACAACTATCATACATGCTTCTGGAGAAACCATGACCCAATATAAATAAATCAAATCTCTTATACCATTGTCTTGGAGACTGCTTTAATCCATACAAGGATTTCTTCAATAAGCAAACCCGGTCTTCCTTACTTTGAACTTCAAAACCTTCAGGTTGACTCATATAGATATGCTCATCTAATTTTCCATGCAAGAATGTTGTCTTAACATCCAGATGTTCTAACTCCAAATCAAACATGACAACCAAAACAAGCAACACACGAATAGAGCTATGTTTCACAATAGGTGAGAAACCATCATTGGAATCAACACCTTGCACTTGACTGTATCCCTTTGCAACCAATCGTGCTTTGTACCTTGCATCAACACCTGAAGTATCTTCCTTTCTTTTGAAAACCCATTTGCAACCAACAATTTTCTTTCCTTTTGGTGGCATCACAAGATCCCATGTTCCATTCTTGTGTAGAGATTCCATCTCTTCATTCATAGCCACCAACCATTTTTCTGAATTAGCACCTGAAACTGCCTCTGAATATGTGGAAGGTTCTTTGTCTCCACCTGTTTCCTGTGCCACTGATAAAGCATATACAACCACATTTGCATACCTCAAAGGTGGTCGAATGTCTCGTCTCAGTTTATCTCTGGCAATGGAATAATCCTCATTTACTCGTTGATCTTCAACAAGTTCATGATCAGGTTCTTCAACCTCTTTTTGGGTTAGGTTTCTCCCCAAAGAACCAACGATCTCTAACTCCACCTACTTTTGTGCACTATCCTCTTTCTCTGAATCACAAGGATTACAAGACTTTTTCTAGGATGTAACATATAAGATTCATCAAATGTAACATCTCTACTAATTACAAATTTGGATGATTTTGGATCATGATACCACAATCTATATTGTTTCACCCCTGAAGCATAACCAAGGAAAATACATTTCTTAGCCCTAGGATCTAGCTTTCCCTGATTAACATGTATATATGTTAGACACCCAAATATTCTTAAATTATTGTAATCAGTAGGAGTACCTGACCAAACTTCCTTCGGAGTCTCGAAATCAAGAGGTTAACATGGAGAGCGGTTGACGATGTGATGAGCCGTAGAGATGAAATCAACCCAAAATTATAATGTTAACTTGGCATTTGAGATCATGCACTGAGCTCTTTCTAAAAGAGTACGATTCATCCGCTCTGCCGCACCATTCTATTGAGGCGTCATTCTAACAGTGCAATGTCGAGCAATTCTTTCATTCTTGTAGAACTCATTGAATTCCTTTCCACAAAATTCCAACCCATTATCTGTCCTCAGAAGCTTAATTTTTTTTCCCGTATGTTTTTCAATCAAGGTCTCCCATCGTTTAAATGTTAAGAAAACATCACTTTTAAGCTTCGAAAAATATACCCAAAATTTTCTTGAAAACCCATCAATAAAAGTAAGCATATATCTTACGGCACCCTTAGAAGGAACACGAGAGGGCCCCTAAAGATCAGAATTAATGTAATCCAAAGTACCTTTTGTTTTATGAACCGCAAGTGAATGAATGCTAACTCTTTTCTGTTTCCAAAAATACAGTGTTCACAAAAGTCCAACTTACCAACACTTTGACCACAAAGTAGACCTCTCTTGCTTAACAGTGTTAAACCTTTCTCGCCCATATGTCCCAACTGCATATGCCACAGTTTGGTGATGTCTTCATCTGAGGAAGTTGAGACAGCCACTGCCCCGGTAACTGTAGATCCCTGCAAAACATACAAAGTGCCAAATCTGCAAGCCTTCATTAGCACAAGAACACCTTATCGATTTTCAAAATTCCACCATCACCTGAATATATGTACCCGAGAGCATCAAGAGTGCCAAGAGAGATGAGATTTTTATTTAAGTCAGGAACATGCCTAACATTAGTGAGTGTACTAATAATGCCATCATACATTTTGATTTGAATGTTCCCCTACCAACAACCTTACAAGGAGCATTATTACCCATTAAAACAATTCCACAATCTCATTCTTTATAAGTGGAAAAACACCTTCTATCATAACTCATGTAGTAAGAATAACCCAAATCTAAGAGTCACTCACCAGAAGACCTTGATTTATTATTCATGGCCACAAATATGATTCTATCACTCTCATCTTATGCTACACTAGCTTCACTACCAATGCTGCTATTCTGCTCATTTTTTATTTATTTTTCAATTTAAAACAACCAGCCTTAATGTGCTTTTTTTCTTGCAATAGTTGCAAATTTATTTCTGTATCTAGATTTGGACCTCTCTTTGGATCTAAAAAACAAACCCTCAGTATGACCTCATAATGTCCCTATCAATCTGCTCTTTAGATTTTGATGCAGATTTTATAGTATTGTATGAAACCGACTCTTTCCAATAAATCATAGTATCTCGAAAATACTTAAAGGACTGGGGAAGGGAACATAAAAATAAAATGACTTGATCTTCTTCATCAACTTTAGCATCTACATTCTCCAAATCCAAAATGATGGAATCAAATTTATCAAGCTGTGAGAGTATAGATCTACATTCTGCCATTTTCAACATGTACAACTTCTGCTTCAAATAGAGGCGATTCTCCACTGTCTTCTTCATGTATGTAGATTTCAGCTGATCCCACATACCTTTGGTGGTTCTCTCACTAGCAACTTGTGGCAAAAACTAGTTAGAGAGATTTTAAATAACGGCCGATCTAGCTTTCTTGTCTAGATCACCAAAATCTCCCGGCGACATGTCCACCAACCATTCCTCCACTCCTTCAAGGGCTAGCTTGCATCTATCCTAGATTAGGATGGCTTCATATGAATTTTCTACATACCGGAGTTTACACTCTGGTCAAAGTTTTCAATAGAAGTCCTTGTTACCATTATGGTGGCTAATAGATAATAAAAAAAGATATGGCCCTGACACCAATTTCTTAAGAATACGAATCCCATGAGGTATCTATAGCCCAAAAAGATGGATAACAAAGACAACGTAAATAAAATAAAGGAAATAATGAACACAAGGATTTATGTGGTTTGATCAAATTGACCTATATCCACGACCGGAGAAGACCGAAAGCTCCACAAAATGTGGAGAAAGTATTACAAGGCTTTGCCTACTACCTACGAAGGAATTATGTGGCAAAATAAAGAAGAAAGCTTTGGCTTCTACAACTACAAAAAGAGAGTTAAAGGGAGAAGAAAGCAAGTAGCAATGGAATGTTATGCTTGAGGTGTGTTTGAACTACTAAGTTTATCCCATATTTATACTACTCCAAGTTCACCAATGGCTTGCTTCAAACATTGATTGTGAACATTGATTCCATATGGTTCTTGCCAAAAAACCATGATAGTTAAACCCCAATAGTCAAAGAAATAATGCTTCAACTTGCTAAGAATATGATGAGAATAATATTGAAATTTAATGCTTTGCTATCTTCCAAGGAAGTAAATATTCATGGACAATTTGGGCGAAGACCATTAATTCTTCACAGTTGTGTTCTCTGACTTAAGGTTTTTAATGTTGATGAGTTTGGCTTTTATAATATGTGCTGATACAATCCTCATTTTTTTATGAATGTTCTGATATAATCCTATAAGTTTTAGGAATGTGGTGATATAACCCTATCAGTTTTCATAATGTGTTGATATAACCCTACCAGGTCCGCGGTGGTCCCTTGGTGGGTAAAGGTATAATTTTCCACCCAAATTTAGTTTTAGGTACGAGGGTATTTTTGTCATTTGGGGAGGGGGGGGGGGGGTCAACGCTGGAAAAACCCAGTCAACGCCAGATTTCTCACCAGAGCGTTATATTTGCACTTACCTCAAGTATATATGGTTATATTTGTGTATATCACTAAAATTATGAATTTTAAATCCTTAAAAATTGACTTCTATAGCTTTCGTTAAACTGTTAACACTTTAAATTCCATACACCATTACCTCTTAAACAAATCGCTATAACACTAACTGGAACAGATTAATTAAAGCTGATAAGTACTCACGATAACAGTTATAACTTAGCACATAATATTCCAAAAATTATGAAATCTATACCCTTAGAAACTAGTCTCCAATATCTTTCATTAGACAGTTCTCTCATTGAATTACATACATGATTTACCCTAAAAAAATTACTTTAACACGCACTGGAACCTGAAAAATTACTGATGACTAGTACCCACAAAAATTATCATATTTAATTTGAATAGTTTGAATGCCAGTTAATTAGAGAGGATCCATCCACATTCGGTACGAATTTCTTAGTACAAGTAAATTCCTTAAGAGGGTCTGAACCTTGACATATTTTTCATTAAATACCCCCCCTTCATATTGTCGAGCCACACACTGTAAGGTTACAAAAACCCACCTGCTTCAAGATCAATATGCTACACATGTACAAATGGGAAGAGAGAGAGCTTTGCCTACTTAATGTTCATGCTTCACGCGCGCCTTAATTATTCCAGGGAGTGGAGGCGAAGCTGGCGGCCTAGATGAAACCACTTTGGATCTAGGAGGAGCTTGAGGGACTGGGAACATGTTGGCCATGGAACTTTCTCCTCCTCCATCACACGAAACACTTTGTGCCATATTCTCACTCTGTGGTCTCTCACAAAATTTCATTGCCTTTAGAACATAATTATCATCGTGCAGCTCAAAAGGAGTGCTGCAAATGCCAAGTCACACAAAACAAAACAAGGAGATTACTCGATGAGTGAACAATGTTACTGCCTCTGTCCTCATGTTAGGCTTACTTCTATACTATAATGTAAAAACTGCGTTAAATCAGATTCTTCTGGGACACAGGGACCCCATTAAGCTACTATTCTACTACAACCACCAATCAGATCATATGCCTCATTTTAAACTAGGTAAATGACCACTAATCAACAATTTCATCATCAATGCCAAGGTAGTAGTCAAATTTATGACCGAAAACTGAGATGCTGGATTAGGGTAAGGTACCTATTGAAATCAAAGTGCACTAACTGCATATCTTCTGATATTTCCACCTCGACTGTGGCATGAGGACGAGTCTGCAATCACCTCCCAAGAAAAGGCAGAACTACATTAGCATAATATAATGACTAACACAAATTTAACAGTCACAATTTCTAGAGGCGACATTTTTAAGGAAGTTATCTAATTCTCAAAATAGAACAAGTTGTTGATGCCGGCCTTTAGTATTAAAGTGACCCAAAGTGATCCACGAAGGTGTTGCAACTTTTTTAAACATATGATAACAAGACAGGAAAGCCTAAAGAACTGTTTCACAACAGATAATAGACCTTAGATGCATTGAAAGTAATATCAACAGAACAAAGAAAAACAGAAGAGGTAACTAATGGTTAGCACTTAAAAATGCCTGTGTGCTATAATTTCTAACCATCTAATGTCAATCAAAACAATTTACATTAAAACCACTGATTCACAAATAATAACAGTAACTATATCTACAGAATTACTTCGTTAAATTATAGAAGCTAGTCAGCTCTTCAGCAAACATATGCTCATCCCCAAGATCAATTCAAGCATACAAGGGTTGTTTGAGCATACAAGCACAGATACCAAAAATGAATGCAAATCCACAGTTGAAAAACAAATTGTCAAGGAAGCTTACCTGCACTAAAATAAAAGGTAAGGCCACACCACCACTAGGAGCATTTCCTGATCCATACAATTGCTCATTCCGCTGAATGAGGTTCTGAAGGCCTGTATACTTTACAAGAGGAAAAGAGGAAGCAGAACAGTTAAATATGCAGAAAATGTGAGATCATGGTATCTATGAACAATGGAACAGCTACTTGAATATTAATTTTTTCTTAAAATCATACTTGATCTTCCAGTTCTTCCAAGTAGGCTGCTTTCTTGTCAATCCTATTCCTCAGGGCGAGTCGCTCATTCTGCACTTGCAAGTTAACATAGTTATGTTATGAAATTATTATGAGGACATATAGAATAACCTCATATTGCATGCCACAAAGTCTATAACGGAGAATGAGCACAACAAAAAACAATAATGGTTCATATGGAACCTTCAACTCTTCTATGTCACTCAAGCTAGTACGAGGGAGGCCCTTCCACTGTATTTCCTTTTTGTCTTTGGATATAATATCCATTGCCATAAGAACATTCAAAGCATCATAGACCCTGCGCCTGATGTTTTTCTCATCATATTGTTGCTGTGGGACATTCAAAGACATCAGAAAAAATTATCATTATCGTTTCCTATATTGACTACAATTTATGACATCAACTCAATAAATGTAAAAGCAACAGCAAAACAATAAAATGCAAACCTGATCAGCAGATGTAATACCGTTGCCTGGATCGGCAAATTCAGCTACTAGTTCATCCGCAACCTAGTAGAGAATACATAACCATTAAACAAATATTTGGTGTTTGGCATTTAGTCAATGAGAGGAGAAAAAAGAAATAGTCACGAGGACAGAGGACCCAAAGCACACAGAGAAAATCTGGTTTACAATTATTCACATGCCCCCAACTTGGTTCGAGTACCCAACAGTAAAAGATCTCATCCAACCAATATATATGATACATTGAGATTCTCTCATGATCAACTAACAGGAGTTAAGCCATTATATACTTTTTAGGATAAAACAATCAACATATATAGATATAAGCAAATGCTGATAAATGTTGCTTGTTTATGGGCTGAAATTTAAAAAACGTAAAGTGCAATAAAGCGCTAACGATAAAAATTACCGAAGCGCTGAGGCAAGTGCGCACTTTTCAGATGAAAGCACATGCAAAACATGAAATAGGAATATTTCATTAATGACACAACATAGCAAATAACAAACTTAGAATAATAACACAAAATCATAAAAGGCAAATAAAGGTTTTAACAAATACCAAACTCAAAGTTTTAAGGGCAGTAAGAAGAACTGAACGACTAAGATCGAAGGATTCTTAAATTATTATGAAATCATTTAAGGCTCTAAACTCTAGTAATCAGAAAAATCATTCTCATCTCCATCAAAAGTATCCCCATGGACCTCATCTCCATCCCCAAACTCCATGTCATCTTTTATATCATTTCCCATATCTCTTACTCCATCCTTTCTTCATCTTCATCAACAATGTTTATTCTTAGGTATTGAACTAGAAGAGACCATAAATCCCTAAATTAGTTAACCCTAGAAGCTAATATTTAATTATAAAAAAGGAAACAAAATATGGAAACCACATTCAGCCCAAAAGTGCACTTTCCATCTTGCTCTGCGTTTTGTGATACAAAGCGCTCTACCCTGCGCTTAGCACTTAAGCGCACTTTTTAAAACCCAGTTTATGAGTAGTTGGTTCTAGATTATGTTGAGCAAAAGCCAATTTGAAGTTTTTCTAGGTTGCTTCCAAGTTCTAACTTCAGCTTGAGATTGTATTTAAGAACAAGCAGACCAACATTCACCCTACCCTTTGGTTACACTATATGCAGCACTCATAATTTGGTCAGCATATATGGTGCTGTCCATAGCTATATAAAACAAATCTTTCCAATTCAAGCATTATTAATTTAAGAAAAGTGACCTAAAGAGAAAAAAGTTGAATGATACATGCATATGGAGAGAGAGGGAGAGAGATTGAAAGCAAAAAATCAAGATATTTAACATCAAATAAGTTTATAAAATATGAAATTAAAAATCCTTTGGTGGCAATTTATGATTTATCTATGTTAGGCATCATCTCTAAGCCTATATCCTTTTGATTTAGTAATAAATGAAATTACCTAACATCGGTAGAAAATAAACCCTGACTCCTGAGTGTATGCTATTTCAAACGATATAATATTAAGCAATGAGAGTAGAGGCACAGTAAATACCTATATAAAAGCTTCAACAGAGCATTTTCCTTGGAAATGTTCTACCATTAGTAAAGATCTAAATATATGAAATTCCCCTTTCGTAATAGTGTAAAAGTAACAACACTGTGCAAGTAAAGTTTAATACAAATGGAGAAGTGGTGCCTATCTATATGATTGTAAAATACCACTAAACTTGAGAAAATTATTAACAAAACATCTACAAGATCAGCATTAGACAATGCTTTACAATTTCCAGTGTTGATTGACTAAATGTGAACATGAAAAGGACAGGGTGGGAAAATGAGTTTGTTGAGATGAATGTGTAGAGGTAACCCTAATGGATTAAGAAATCTGAACATGTGTGTAACTTTAGAAATAGTGAACTAATAACACATTAAAAGGGTTAGATGAAGGCCTAAACAAATTTTCAAACTAACATGCAATTATTAGACAGAAACAAATTGA
>JAULKJ010000001.1:7589062-7603808 GCA_032355405.1 Rubia balearica
TACACTGTGATGACAAAGTTCCAGATGAGAATAAATCCTTGCTTAGTGCAGTACACTATTTATCCTGAAGTTCATACAAGCCCTTAAACCATTCTTTGTCCTGCAGCTGGTAGGTTTCTATCATGGGATTCCAACATCTTTAAAACTCTTCTTCATTTGCACAACCTTTCAAACAATGGTCGAATGCCATTCCAAATTTTTCATCACTCTTTACTTTACTCTAGTGACTAATTACATTCTGTTTAAGGTGCCACAAACAGATTCTATGTTTTGTGTCTTTGTATACCTAAGAAACAACAACAACAATTTCAGCACATGCATCATCAAATAGTTTATTAAAAAGGTCATGTACTGCAAACGAAACATCAATCCTAAATGTAGATGGTCATGTTGCAGTTTCAAATCCAAAAGAAATTGTACATATGCCCATAATGGTTTCTCAGGTGTCCTAAATCAGGTTGTGTTGATGATTTAGAACATAAAATTATTGACTTCACCAGTCACATAATGATAAGAAAAAAATTTAAAAAATTATAGAATGTCAATTGAATAACTTAACAGGTTAGAGGTTTTCAAAGAAACTTCAACTGAATATTATAACAGGTTAGACCCAATAAATCAACTGATTGAAGACTTAATAAATCATCACTAATATGTAAAAGGTCAAACACAGAACTTGAAACATCAATATTCAAAAATAGCATAGAAATACCTCTTTAATTGCCTTTGATAGAGCCAAATCCTAGTCAGTGAATATAGTCACGGGTTGTTTTCCTCCCATTTATTTTTTGAATACCTCCAGCAGCAATAGAAATTTTTTAGCCTTTTTGTCTCCAATAAAAGCGCACCCAAACATTGCATTGTTACATTGATTGTTTATCCCGACAATCGAAGCACAAATGAGATTGTACTTGTTGTCCTATAAGTGGTGTACAAAATTACAACATTACCATATAGCATGTAATCTTCTTTCATCATCGAGTTCCCCCAAAAGAGTGCACTTATTTTTCCTTCATCATCCCACTTTACTCTTAAAAAAATCTTCCTCAGCAGCAGCAATTTGATAAAGGCCGTCTTCGACATTCTGAGCATCCCCCTTCTACATTGTCTATTCTATACCTATTCACATAATTATTGTGATCACTCATAGTGTGCCCTACATTTTGTTCCCCTTGAGCAGCGCATGCTAAATACTTGTAACTTGCTGCTGGTTTGAGACCTGCCTTTTCCATAGCTTCGATTGTTCTTGCTTTCTCATTTTCAATTCTTCTTTCACTACATTGTAGGTACTACCATTTAGATCTTGTGCACTCATTTTTATACTCAATGAATTGGTTCCTTTTTCATAGAAATTTTCATTAACAAGCTTGATCCTGATCTGAACTTTGCATCCTGTTATAATCACTGGAAACTCCTTTGATTTTCTTTTTCTCTTCCTGTCTTGCTATAGAGTATGAGTGTTTTTATTTCTTGATATCAACTTTCCTTCACATGAGCATGTGAAATATTTTTCCCTAATTAATCCTTGGTTTGATTGTCTTGTTGTTGACTTCCTTACAAAAAAATCCAAGGGCAGTTGCATGTGAGCTCTTCCCAAGTTCTTGCTCTCACTCCTTGTAAACACTCCCTTGCATCTATCTCCAATAGATTAGGAAAACCATCTGGTAGATCTGTCATTTAAATCACAGGTCACTTAGTTTTTTTACAAAGTCAAAGATAAACTCTACAGTTTCAGAAACAAGTGACTCATGTGCAGAAACATCAAACACTTTTATCAAAACATCAACCCATATAATAGAAACATCACATAGCAGTATATGTATGTTAGTTTATAAATTAGGTGCAGAAGCATCAAACACTTTTATTAAAACATCAATCCATAAAATAGAAACATCACATAGCAGTATGTGCAGGTTAGTTTCTTAATCAGGTTTCTAATATTTGTTACCCATGCCATTACTGAGAATCTAGTTTTACCACTGAGCTTAAGGAAGTCAATCATATAGTTTATAGCATGACACGCTAGTTCTAGCAGCCAATATTCACTAAGAATTCACATCAGATTCACAAGTATCAGATACTTTGATTAACACATCAATCTCTATATCAGTAACATCACATAACAATTTATTCAGGTCACACTTTGATACAGATATAAAGTATTGTCTATATATACTAGTACTGAGCATCGATTTTGAACTTCAAAACACTCACAAGCTTTTTGTGCTGAAAGATTAATCTGCATCAAAATATTCGCAAGCAGATAGAATCAGGTTTTATATGATGATACTGGTTTTTAAAACTTACCTTTTACATAATTTTGTTCAATTTCATTAACTGTGGCGTTCACCACAGTAATTTGTCATTCATTGTTCAAAATGCATGTTGATGAATTTTTGGTTTGTCATCATCTTCTTCGCACATCCATTGATCTTCCGATCTGCAAAATAAGTGAAGTTCAATTAAATTGATTGTAGATTTTTCAAGAAACCGATTTGATTATGTAATTTTGAATGGTGAACCTGATTGCTTTTAATCAATGTTGTTCATTGCTTTTTCCGCTCCTGATCGCAGATTGCAGATAGTGAGGATAAAATCTTTGAAACTTTTTGTTGGGTACCAAAAATACAATTTAGTCATATATTTATAACCCTAACTGTTTGGCAGAATGTGTCAATATAATCCTGCAATTTTAGAAAGTGTCAATTCAACCCTGCAATTTCAGAAAGTGCCAATTTAACCCTAACTAATTATTGTATGTGTCAATCGAACACTGACTTTCAAAAAAAATTATGCCTAGCCAAACTCCCAAATTTCGGTGTTGACCCATGATATTCCAGCATTTACTATAAATTGAAATGACCAAAATATCTTCAAAGTCAAAACTAAAAATTTAATACCTATTTTACCCTTGTTCTCTTTCACTTGAACCCCACCTCCGCTCGCCCCGTAGCCTCCTCCCACCTCCACTACCCTAAACTCCCATGCATCCCCCACCTCCACTAACCCTTGCCGCCTCCTTCCTTATCAACCGCCCTAACCGTGACACCTTCACCACTCTAACCTCGCTGCCTCTCCCCACCTCCACCTCCCCAACCCGCTGTTAGCTTCCCGAAATCCAAACATTGGTCGGCTCTTCTCAATATTGGCAAAATGGAACCGCTTAATCTAATGAACTTCTCCGACCATTGGGAAAACGAATCATCTTCATGGAGAAACCCATCGTCGTGCATCACAACCTCTAGACTCACTTCCACATGCATGAGAAAGGCGATTTGTTCTTGTCGACTTTGTCGAATTTCCTCGGAAAGGGGATATTCAACACCGATGGGGATGACTGGAAGTATCAGAGGAAATTTTCGAGCCATGAGTATTACATGACATCGCTCTGGAAGTTTGTGGAGACGGTGGTAGATATCGAGCTCTCCGAAAGTTCTAGCCACTCGTCGCCGCTCCTCCTCCCTCTCCCCGCTGCCACTCCTCCCTCTCCCCGCCGCTGCTCCTCCCTAATATTTTTAATAATGGAATAATAATTTATACAGTTAACCAAAAATTTCTAAGCAAACGACCCTCTCGAACCAAGTCTGACCCAGATTCCGCTGAATGGTGAAGTTGGCACGTGAGAGAAGGAAGCTCGTTGAGTCTTACGCGATAGAAACAATCAACGGGCAATTGAGTTGTTGAAATGGGGAGTATTTACGGAGAATTGGAACCCTGAAATGGGGAAGCCCGCTCCTCGTTTTCCTGTTTCTTTCTCCGATTAAAAGTAGCTTGGGTTTCTCCGATTACGATTTTGGGTTAGCGGAGGAAGAATGTAGATTTGCGAGGAAGAAAGGGGAGGAAGAGAGGGAAAAAAGGAGGGTAAATACGTCCTTTTATAGTTTTTAATTTTTTTGACAAGGGTAAATTCATCTTTTTTACAAAATCTGGCCATCCGAACGTTGACTAAGAAGTCAATGGAGTCAAAGATTATTTTGGCATTTTCCGAGATTGCAAGGTTCATATTGGCACTTTCAGCCTAAAGTATGGGTCATTTACCCTCAAGAAAAATTTCTCAATCAAATGGGTCAATCCCTCAAGAAAATTGGTATATTTTTTTTATGCATAGAAAAATAGCAGATTTCTGTTTTTCCTCTCGAGTGCAAAGTTTTATCCGTACTTAATTCATTATGTGTTTCTTTGTAGATGGTGGTGAGAAAAAGGCTGCCATAGAACAATGCTACGACAAATACTTCGAGAACAGCCAGGATTGGGGAATGGCTGATTTTTTTCATGCAGTTTGCTTGACAGTCGAGTATGTATGCATGATTGTTCGTTAATCATTTCAATTTTCTTCCCTACAAGATACAATTATCAAAATACAAAGACTTGTGTGAGACCGTCTCACCATAGTTTATGGTGAGACCAGGGGGTGCATATGCAATTTTCAGTAATAATATAACAAATCTCGCGGGTTGGACTCTTGAATTGTTTCGGGTTATAAGAGAAAGTGGGTCGCACGTAGAAAAAATATGCGAAAATCCTAGGTCCTAAATCACATGTTTATATTGGCGCGTGTTGAAATTCAACAAAAGCTATTGGTGCGTGTGGCATGAAATCTATCTAAATGACTTCAATCTAGCTAGGAGTCTAGGATCTACTTTCTTTAATTACTTAAAATTAAAGCATTCCTTACCCATGTGTTTGGAAAAAATTACATTTTGTTTCAATAAAATATTATTATTAAAGATTAAGGTTTTTGGATAATAACTTATTTTGAATAATTTACTTCTATTATAAAATTAAATCTTTATATTTTTAGTTTGATGTTTTTTGACGATAAATTAATTTTTTTTAAATCGTGTATTTATGCTAATAAATTTTATTTTTAATACTTTTATATATAGTTATAAAATATATATTAGTTTATATGTTTAGAACATTTGTTACTATTTTTTAAATGCTTTTAAATTTTCAATTAATTTTTTTACTACTAGCATATATTAGTTTATACTTTTAGAACACTTGTTAATCGTTTAACGACTTTGTTTAGACTTTAAATTTTAAAAGATAATGATTGAAGTTACAACCACCAAAATACAAATTAGTTTATATCTTTAAAATGTTGGTTAATAGGTTTAAAGACTCGATCTAGACTTTCATTTTATATACTAAGATAATTGTAGAACTTACAACTAGCAAATGTATAAAATAATTCAGAATTTTAGAATGTCCGAGTTGCTTTAAAAAAAGGTTATTATGATATACTTACAATTAATAAATATATATTATTTTATGTGTTTATAGAATGTTTGTTAATCATTTTAAAGACTTTATTTAGACTTTAATTTCCGTAAGATATTGATACATTTACAATTAATATAGTATATTAGTTCATTTATTTTGAACACTTGTTAATCTTTTTAAGGATTTTGTTTAGACTTTCACTTTTTGCAAGGATAATAATAGACTTACAATTAGTAAAAATACATTAGTTCACGTGTTTAAAATGTTTGTTAATCATTTTGAAGATTTTGTTTATACTCTCACTTTCCATAACACATTGATAGACTTACAACTAGTAGTAATATTAGTTTAAGTTTTTAAAATTTTTTCTAATCGTCTTAAATATCCGTTTTACGCTTTCATTTTTTTAAACTAATTTACAACTAGTAAATATATATTAGTTCGTGTGTTTCGAATGTTTGTTAATCATTTTAATGACTTTGTTTAGACTTTCACTTTCTGCAAGATAATAACAGACTTACAACTAGTAAAGATATATTAGTTAACGTGTTTACAATGTTTGCTAATTATTTTAAAGACTTTCTTTGTACTTTCACCTTCTGTAAGATATTGATAGAGTTACAACTTGTAAAGATATATTAGTTCATGTGTTTAGAATGTCTGTTAATTGTTTTAAAGACTCTATTTAAACTTTCATTTTTTGTAAGATATTTGCAACTAGTAAAGATATATTAGTTTTTGTGTTTAGAACATTTTTTAACCATTTTATAGACTTTGTTTCGACTTTCGCTTTCTGCATGATAATAATAGACTTACAACTTGTAAAGGTGTATTAGTTCATGTGTTTATAATGTTTGTTAATCATTTAAAGACTTTGTTTATACTTTCATTTTATGGAAGATATTGATACACTTATTACTAGTAAAGATGTATTAGATCATGTGTTTTGAATGTTTGTTAATCGTTTTAAAGATTTTGTTTAGATTTTTATTTTCTGCAAAATATTAAAAGACTTACAACTAGTAAAGATATACTATTAGTTCTCGTATTTAGAATATTTGTTAGTCATTTTAAAGACTTAACTAGTATAAATTTTAATTTATTGCAAGACATACGTGTGTATATATATGTATGTATAAACATGCATTCAAATATTATTTTAAATATTTAGTTTATAAGTATGTTCATTTTTTTTTGCAGAATAAATATAGAACTCACATCTAGCAAATACTTATATATTAGTTGCAATTACATGGTGACAAAATTGTGTCATTGCTATTAGTTTTTTAAATTTGAAGTGATATAATATAAGCTTTTAGCATTATTTCATAATTATAAAAATAATTTTATTAATTAGTAATGGACATCACATAATTGTATGAATGATATAATTCTTTTAGTTCATAATTTTAATTATTAGATCATATATTTTAGACATCAATTCATATTGTTGAATAAATTATTAATAATTAATGAAATTGTGATTGATATAAAAAAATTAAATTTATAATCTTAAGTGATTTATCACATCTTTTAAACATTAATTCAATATTAGTAATAATTTTTAAGAAAGAAATATATGGAAGCACCTAGCGCTGCATCCCATGATTCCATTCCTCAAGGTTGCATTTGGTCTCTCCGTCCCTGAGCGCGTGGGAAAAGGAAAGATGGAATGGGCTTGGGAAAAAGGAAAGATGGAATGGGCTTGGGAAAAAGGAAAGAGGAAGCAGACGTTGGAGGTGGGCGCGCGGGAGGAATTGAAGGGAAGAGAAATGGTATTTCAGATTTTATAAAAGTTTCTGTAAATTGCACATTAATCCCTAGTCTCACCATTTTATATGGTGAGACGGTCTCACACGAGACTTTCTCTTATCAAAATATTTAACTTTAGTCAATATACAGTTTTCATTATAATTTCTGAATCAAAATATTTAACTTTAGTCAATATACAGTTTTCATTATAATTTCTGAAAAAAATTAATCTAATTTAATATTGATATTTGATTACGAGCGTTGATTTTGGTTTTGGCAGAGAAATAAACAAAAAGATGGGGAGCACGCAATTTAGGGTGCCGCAGAGGTCTACGCTTGAGGAAGCATACCAAGTAAGGTTTTCCTTGCGCCATTTTGTGATACAACTTCATAAAATTCCCCAATTTTTATAAGCAACATCTTATATTTTATAGAAAACTAAATGAATCTATTTTTGAAAGATGGTCTTGCAATAAGTTATGAAAAATCAGGATTTAAGTGTAATTTTACCAAAAAAAAGATGAAAATTCATGGGGCTAAACCAATTAAATTTCTGGTCAAATTCGGGTTATAAACTATTTGGGTAGACTCACACACATATTTTTAGAATAAAACATTACATATTTAGAGTAAAACATATAATTTATGTGTTTTATTCTAAATATATAATATTTCTAATCAAAATTTAAATATTTTACATACAATTATTGCAGAGTTTCATATTATTTTAATTAAATCACATCTTTCCAAATGCCTACGAAAAGATAATCTTTCTCTACAATATATCAAAGTAAATATAGGACATCTCCATTTATTTGCATGAAAATTTAAAGAGTTAAGTGCTAAAAAACCCCGACTTTAGGTTAAAATGCCAATATAACCTGCAATCTCATAAATTGCCAAAATAAACTCTATTGACTTTTTAGTGAACAATCATTTGGCCTGATTTTGGTAAAAAAATATATATCCTTGACTTTAAAAATAGAAGAAAAACGTAAAACCATTCCTCCACCATCTCTCTCTAATGGCCTCAAGTAGCGATCCCTCTAACTCCCCTCCACCTGCAGCCCCACCTCTCGGGTCATCCTCCTCACAGCCCCACCCCGTTCAATCCCTACGGCCACCGCCTCTCCCTCTTCCACTCCCTCCACCTCGACATCTCTCTCCCCGTCATCGTCGTGTTTGTCATCGGAGGTGAACGAGACGGGAGGGCTAGCTTCGAGGACCTACAGCGTGTGGCGGCAGAAAATAATGGAATCATCTCCGGGCATATGTAAGAATAGCAATTCTACCAGATCTGCTATGTCCTCTTCAAATTACAAGAGGTGGAAGTTTATAAATTTTCTCCGACGAATAACGGTGAAGGCAAAGATGGTGGGGTTCTACGTGAAAATCAACGGTTTGGCCTAGATCTTTCCCATCTTCTTATTAGGAGTTTGTCAAAATTTTGGGGGTTTTGATTTATTCTTTGATTTTCGATGAATTTTCGATGGGGTGTCCAATGTTGGCAATCAATTTAGGATCATTTTTTCCATTTTGCTAGAACAAATATTGATGGATAATCTCTTCTCTTTCTATTTACAGTGGTTGTGAGATGGTTTTATGGTTTGGGAGGAGGCACTAGGGGGTGGCTGGGGGGAGAAGGAGGATGTGCTAGGGTTCTAACAGTGACGGTGCCGAGGAGATGGAGGAGGAGGTGGTGGTGGTACTGGAGTATAGTGAGAAGGAGGAGGTGGTGGTGGTACTAATGAGAGCGAGGAGGAGAGTGGCCACAATAGGGAGGATGAGGGCTTCGGGTTACGAGGAAGAAGGGAAAGTGGCGGCTGGAGGGAGTATGGCAGTGGTAGCGGCAACTTAAAGGCAGCATTAGGTTTTGAGGAAAGAGAGATAGGTTTGTTGTAATGATATTTTTATCATTTTAATTTATGGTCATGCCAGAATTTACTTGGTCAATGCCGGAAAGAGTGGATTTGGGTATATCGACACAATTTTTTGAAAGTTAGGGTTAGATTGACACATATAGTAATAAGTTACGGTTAAACTGGCACTTTTTGAGATTGTAGGGTTATATTGACATTTTCAGCCTAAAATCACGGTTATAAATGTAAATAACCCAATTTAAACAAAAAATGCAAGCTAAAAATTTCTATAAGTGTAGGTTCATGGCTCGAATTTCATATGAACAGTATAAAAAATATCACAATATTTCACTAGTGAATGAAGGGGTGATTAAAGGAAGTTCTATCAAAACAAAGTAGCCACTTCAGAACCGTCTTCTCTGGTTTTGCCTTTAATCGATTTTGGTCAAAGGCGATTCAAGCAACCACCTTTATAAGGTCCAAAATAGGTTATGAACTTGGAACAAATTTCTTACCTTCCAAAAACATAGCTTCCGAAAACCAAGAGAGGAACGGAGAAAAAAATAAAAGCAACATAAAAAAATACAATCACCATAGTTAGGTGGGTCGGAAACGGTGAGAAACCATAGCGGGATAGTAGCGGTGAGAAACAATAGCGGGGTGGAGGCGGTGGCAAGAAGCCCTAGCGGCGGAGAACCGTAGGCGGTGGGGCAATGAAGTCGAGGCAGTGACGGAGAGAAACTTTAGCGGCGGTGACGAGAAATCCTATCGGAGGTGAGCAGTGGAGCACTTTAGGAAGTGGGTTTTCTCCTTCTCCAATGATGGGTTTATCCTCTCCAGCGGCGGGAGCGAGCGGCGGAAGGGGGGAGAGAGAGGCATGAGTGAGCGGCAGAAAGGGAGTGAGGCCGCAGAGGGAGGTGAGGCAACAGTGGGGTGAGGTGGTGGTCAGGGGTGAGGCGGTGATGGGGAGGGGGAGTATTATCGGTTTTGGGGTGGAGGTGAAAGAGATCTAGAGAAGGAATGATGAATGTAGATGTGAAGGGGTGAATGAATAAAACTTAAGTATATGGGTAGGGCCAAAAAAAGCCCATTAAAGGCGCCTTTAGAACCACCTTTAAAATATGAAGCTGACCTATGATAGCACTTCCAAACTCATAACCCCTTCCGGACCTCAATTAAAGGCGGTTTCGATGGAACTGCCTTTTAACACTTCCTTTATTAGAGCTTTCTCTACTAGTGTTTGTGACAAGTAAGAAAATGTCACAAAATTTTATGTCACAAAATTTTGCTTACCTATACATATTCACGTTGATTTTATTCATATTTCACTGCATTTTCAAGTGTGAAAAAAGTAGTTATATTTCATGTAGGATAAATGACATAAATTTAATGTAGCATGATTGAGTTGTTTACTGTCCTGCCATTCAGAAACATCACCGAGGTAAAGGGAAAGAGTTGACTAAGGAAGAGTTTCAGAAGATACTTCAAGAGGTGATGCTAGATACTGGTGTAACTGGTTTTGGATCTAAAGACGTCATATTCTACATGTTTTCTGCTCCAATTACTGCACTTCTTTTCAAGCAACGACTCCTCCAAATGCCATCCCTAATGAAATATTCATTCCGGAGATCACTTTTGCAACTGTTTTTATCCTTGCTAAACTCAACAAGATATAAACTACTACTCGTATATGTAATCAATCCTGTCAATTCCATACATATTGGTGGACGCACTTATATATTCTTTCTCTCGTTAATTTTTTTATCTTGTCCTAAACAAACATACATAATCACAATTCATTATCAAATTTATCATAAAAATAGAATAATACACACCTTGGATATTGTATTTAATTTGCAAACTCCCTGAATCTTCCTATGTGTACATTGGAAACAGATTGTGTGTTGGCTATTGAAACAATTAGAAACCCAGACAAATTTCAATGGACTATTTATGATCAGCATCAAACACTAAAATCTTCTACATGTTAAAGTATCCCACGTTGAAATGGGAGAGCTTAGATGTCTCACATATAAGTTTGGTGAGTCACTCATCCTATTACCAATTGGTTTTAGGATGGAACCCTACTAGGTTTATATGTTGGGCCTTCTACACTTTTCATTTGCCTATTTGAGCTCGGTTCTGATTACTATATGGTATCATATTTGGTTCTACCTAAGTGATTGAAAGGGCCCCCACTTAGTTGTTTTGGTGAGGTTTGATTTAGTTTGCTTATTTGATTGATTGTTTGGTTTAGTTTGTTTGGTTCGTTCAAGTGCAAAGGCTAGGGGGCCCGCCGTTTACACTTGTTGGGACGTGTTAAAGTATCCCACATTGAAAGTGGAGAGTTTAGATGTCTCACATATAAGTTTGGTTGAGTTTATATATATATATATATATATAAAACTCGCCAAAGGTTAGAGGGATATTTATTAGGTTCCCTAGACCCTTAAATAAAATGTATTACATTGTTCGCTCAAAAGTGTTATATTCAGATTGAATGTAGCACAAACTAGATATAGGCATAACATTTCCACAATGGAAATCCTATTCCTTTTGCCTTCACCCGAGTTAGCAAAAGAATAGGCCAAATTCCCATGACGAGGTATAGAACGGCCTTCTACTTTCATGCCTCCATACCCCATGTTGATAAGAAGAGGTTGCCTCCCGTTCTACCCCCTTGCACACTAATCCCCCAATATTTATGTACTTAAGTATCTTTGAAGTTGAATGCAATAAGAGTGATCCAAGCAGTATAAATCCTGCCTACTTTGCCTTTTTTCGACTGGATCAGTAACAAATCTCAAACTTTACTCATCTGATGTTATGTTTCCCTCCTTTAGCTTTGCTAATCCAGTATCCAAGTGTATGCCTACATTCTTGGCTCCATTCACCTTTAAGCCTGTCAAAAAAATAAAACCGCAGCAGAATCTCATCCAATATATCTATTATTTTAATGTTCTAATACATTGAAACTCTCTAAAATATAAAATGACTAGTCCTTTAACATTCTAAGGTAATGTAGCATGCTGGACGTATATTTTGTCTCTGTAGAACTAGCTAACTTTGCTAATGCGTCTGCTACAGAATTTGATTCTCTATAAATATGTGAAAATGTAAATGAAACTTCATATGAGAGATTCCATATTGCTCTGATCAAATTAGTAAATATCCATGGTATCTTAAACTCCTTCCTTATCATCTTTAGAAGAATGAGGGAGTCCACTTCTACTTAAATGTCAGTAAAACCATTAAAAAATATTATTTCCATTCCAAAAATCAATGCTTTGATCTCCGCCTCCAAGTTATCCATATTCTGAAGGTAAATTTCTTTTGCTATTAATACACATCCCTGCTGATTTCTGATCACCTAACCACTACCTGTTGCACCAGACTTTAAAGCTGGACCATCTGTGTTTAGATTTACTTCATTATGAGGTAAATCTCCAAGCCACTCTGCTATTTTGTCTCACCTGCATCACAGAGTTCACAAGAGCCAAAGAAAACAGAGTGGGCACTATTTATGTTCTTCTACTCTTTTCCATTTTATCCCATGAATTTTCATAATTATTCTTATCATATCAGTAACTTGAGAGCAGATTTTCTCAATGTTTGGTGCCATATAATCATATATGCATTTATTCCTAGTACACCATATAAACCATGTCTTAATAGATGGGAGTAATCTTATACATATCTCTTGAGTTCTTGAATTTACTTCCACATTCCAATAATGATTTTGTTTGTACCAAAGGTTCTACAAATGCACATTTCCAACATCAAAGAATGAATTCAACCTATCCCATACTATCTTAGTCCTTTCACAGCCATTAAAAATATGATGAAGATCATCTGAGTCATTCTGGCACAATGAGCATAGAGATGGAAAATGCAATTTAAAATTCTCAATTATATCAGAAATATGGAGCAATCTATTTAGAACTCTCTAATTAAACACACTAATTTTTTTAGGCACAAACTTAGACAATAGGCTTTTAAATGAGTGAACCTGATACTTTTGTTGTCTTATAAGATCATAAGCTGATCTTAAAGAGAAAATGCATGTACTTTCAGGTTTCCAAATCAATGTATCTTTATTGTTTTCAAAAAGTGGAAACTCTCTTTATATATAATCATGGAAATCAATTGGAAGACCAATTTTAAAGATATTGCAACAAAATTCTTGGTTGTAAAATAACTCAAAAATTTACAAATCAGGATATGGAAGCTTTGTATCATAGTTCCTTACATCAATCAAAGCCTCTTTGTTTAACCAATTATAATTCCATGGGATACTGTACCTTCTCCAACCTGCTGAGCTATATTTGCTGAAACAATATCACTGACACCATTTATTCCTTTCTAAGTTTTAGAATTCTTGAGGTAATCTGGAAGTGACCACATGAACAGAATCCATAGGTTGTTTCCAGTTTGTATTTTTCACCAGAGTTTTATTGAAAAAACCTTGATGACCCAATGCAAGTTTTTAACATTCAAACCTTTTTCTAAAATAGGAAAACTTAGTTAGACCAAAATCTCCAGATTTTCTTTTGACCATATTCAGATGTACTCCAAAAAAACTTTGCAAATAAGATATGCAATCTATCAATAATCCATACTCTAGGTTTCATCACAGCTAAAATGTGCAAAGGAATTTCTGATAGAACATGCTTAATCAATATTAATCTTCCTGCATGATTCAACCATTTATTCTGTGACATTAAGATTCTAGCTGCCATCTTTTCAAAACCTCATTGGAAGTAGTTATACTTTGTCCTTCGTATATAAATAGAACATCCAAGATATTGGAAAGGAAAGGATGCAGCATCAATGAAAATTAAGTTAGGAATAATATTCCTATGAAATGATTTAGCGTGCTTAGACGAGTAGGAAGAAGATTTTCCAAAGTTTATTTTTTTACCAGTTGCTCTTTAATAAACATTTAGAAATTTTCTCAAATTTTGTAAGCTGGTTTTGTTTTCCTTAGTAAACACCACTGTATCATCAACAAAGCTAAGATGAGTGATTTTATTTACTGAATTTGGCAACTTGAAGTAACTAATTCTTGATTGATTGAAAAGTAAACTAAGATTTCTTGAAAAAGCTTCAGTGAGGATTCCCTTACTTAATACCTCTTGAAGATTTAAAGAAACCAAATGGTTTACCATTCACAAGAACTGAGAAGTTTGTTGCAGCTATATTGACCATAATATTCTTAACTATTAAGCCGTCAAAACCCATCTTTAATAGCATTGTGTTAAAAAAACAATGAAACCTTATCAAAGGCTTTCATCATATCCAATTTGAACATTACATTGACTCCTCCCAATTTTGTTATTTAAATTTTTTGTCATTACTTGCATTAATAACACATTGTTAGCTAATTCTCTACCTTGAACAAAAGAAGACGTATTTAGGAGATATGAGACAATGCATTATTGTTTTAAGTCTCTTAGTATACACTCAAGAAAATATTTTGTTTAGGAAATTTGAGAGATTTATTGGCCTATAGGCACTAAAGGAATAACATACTTGATTTTTAGGTATTAACACAATATATGCAGCTGTAATTGCTCTAGGAATAGGCACCCCAACAAGAAATTCATTTACTGCATTTTAAGATCGAATCCTACAATATACCACCATTCAGTATAGAACTTGATAGAAAATATTTCCCGTGATGATTCTGATTAAAACTGAAGAGAATAAATAGAGTACAAGGTAGACTAGTCCTAATATAACTCTGGCCTAGTCAACCAGAATAAAATCTTATCTAATAATCTATTTGATTTATTCTAACAGCCCCCCTCAAGTGAAGCGTCGGATGCTCACCGACGTACAACTTGGACATGAAACACTTGAACAACGGACGAGAGAGCCCCTTGGTGAAGATGTTCACAATCTGAAGA